>JAUMHI010000037.1:2955899-2981313 GCA_032359435.1 Enteromius unitaeniatus | reverse complement strand
AGCGGATTGATGCCGACCCCAGCTCGCGTCAGGAGGCGACATGTGTCCTCAGACCCTCTGACCTCCACCTCCACCTCCACCTCCACCTCGCGGCACTGATGAAGCCTCCTCTGCCGGAGCCACAGCGGGCCGAAGGGCGGATAGAGGAGAGAGATGTACTGGCGCGTCGGCTTCGCCTGGAGCCGCTCCTGCGCGCTTGAGCTGGGCCGGAACAAGAGCTTCTCGCTCGGCCTGAGCGGCTCCGAGGAGCATCTCTCGCTGTATGGGTACATCATCGCCTACCCACTGCAGGAGTACGGAGGGATCATGTCTGCGTTAGGATTTGACTCCTGGTGGAGAAAAAGCCTCTACATCACCGGGGGCGCACTGCTGGCCGCCGCTGCTTATTTACTACACGAGCTGCTTGTCATCAGGTATCTCTCTCTCTCTCTCTGTCTCTCTGTCTAGCTATCATTGCAATCTATGCTGTGCTGTTATTATTATTACTGACAGCCATGCAGCGTTTATATATTAACATTTTAAGCAATGCATACACTAGTAGTAGTACTAATAATACTGCTAATTATTATTATTGCGGTCTGTGCAGGTATTATAATTTTGTATATATTTTCAATAAGTAATATTGATAATTTAATTAGAAGTGTACTTAATTTATAAGCATTGCATATTGTTCCTAGCTATAAGCACGGTAGGAATACTACTATGGCTACTAATTGCCATCTATACCACGCTTATATGTATTAAAATATACATATAAGTGCTATTTAGTAGTTGCAGTACTTGAATAAAAACATTGAATATTTTATCATATATTTATGCAGATTATTAAATATATATAAAAGCACAAGCATAATAATATTATTATCATTACTGTGTTTTTTTAAAGGTATATTAATTATTTATGGAAATATATTATACATTATTTTATTCATTTAGATTTAGTGTGATATTTTGATATTTTAATATATTGCAATTTCCTTATTTAATTTAACACGGAGGCCTATATTATTTTCTTAATCATTTTTAATAATCAGTATGTAATACTACTTCTAATCATAACAATTTATGCAATACTTATGCAATATATATATATATATAAAACTCCCATTTGAGTGAAGTAAGAGGGGCATTAACAGGGAAATCTTGCCTAAATGAATATCCTGGAAAATCATGTAAATGCAATCCATTCATTATCCTCCACTGATGAATGAATACCTGCAAACTGAATGAATTTTGAGCAGGATGCTATTTATTACCTCATCTAAAGCCTGCATGTTGATGTGTGCTGTGTCAAGGGCACGCTTGCTGGAGCGTCTCTGTGTGTAGGCCTTGAGGATAATGTCTCCTTGTGTTATTGTGATGTGACAGAATGACCTTTATTGACCCCTCGTGAAGCGGTGTAAATAGTGACCCGTCAATATAGTGATCAGAGCCAGTTGGGTTTAATTCTGTGCTTTCGCTTTGTCTCTGACCTTTACAGAAATGGCAGTGCTGTTAGTCCTCAGCAAAACATCTCACGTTACTCGAGGCCCTGAGAAAGGCTGATGGACTTGCTGTTATTACACAATCATTCACATGAGCTATTGATTCAGACATGCATTATACAAATACAATCACATATTATTAATTAAACTAATGAGAGAGCGAGTGACTATGATGCTTTAAATGAATTTCAGCACCAGTAAAGTGGACAGCGACTAGATCCTGCTGAAAGAGACTGAACTCTCTAGTTGACCTAAAATAAATTCTGCAATATATTTCTGGTGAATTTTTTAATAAAATGAATTTAGAATTTCATTTTAGAATTTCCGCTTATTTTAACTTTGTAATAAATAAATAAATAAATAAATCCCATTTGTTAGACATTGACCAGAATATCATGTTTTTATTGCCTACTGTAATTCTGTTTCTTTAATATTATTTCTTCTTAAGCAATGAAAATAGAGTATCTAAGGGGCCCAAATCTTTTCATATTGGATGCTGTTGTATTTACATTTATAATAATAATAGTAATAATAATACATTTGATTTATATAGGACTTTTCATACATTTGTATGTAGCCCAAAGTGCTTTACAGAGAGCAGACAAACAATAAAAAAAGAACCATAAAATCCAGCAATAAGGACAAGTAATTAAAAAATGACAGCAATTTAAAATCAAAAGGAATAGAAAATAATAAAAAGGTCTCGCAATGACAAATCAGCCAACCACTAGATGCACCATATCAGCCAGGAGGTACCTTGCAAACCACCCTAACTAAAAGCCAGAGTATAAAAGTGTGTTTTTACTGCTTTTTAAAAATATTGAGGGAGGAGGCATGGCGTATATTTATGGGCAGCAATTTTTAGGAGCATAAAAACAAAAGGATCTTTGTCCATATTCCTTATATTTACATTTACATTTAGATACAAATACATATATATATATATATATATATATATATAAATAAAAATATGTTATCTTTGGTCATTTTGAAATCAGTCAGAAATTACAAAGAAATGCAGCAGAAATGTAGAAAATGTATAAACAATATAAAAATAACAATTAAATATGAAATAAAGATTCTGTTGTATAATTAAATAATAATAATATAATTTTCCCCATAGGCAATAAAACATTTTTTGTAAGGATTTCTCTCTGATGGAGAAAGACGTGCACACATTCCTTGGTTTGTTTGAGTCTGAGGCAGTTTTTGAGCTTTATTGACAGAATTTGCTGCATTTTAATTATTTTTCATATATAATGTAGATAATTCTAGATGAATCTTGAGAGTTCAGAGCTTTTAAAACAGGTTGCAAAATAATGCAGCAGTTCAACAGCAGTGACGTAGAAAACACATTTATAAACAACAGAAAAATATTTTTTTATTGTAAAATCACAAGTAATAATATAATTCATTAAAAACGCATAACAAACATTTTTCATGATTAGAAATATTAAATAATTTAAATAAAACAGAAAAAAACACTTAAGGGGGTAACTGAGCCATATCTAGAGAGCAGAATATTAAAGCAACCGATTTGAAAACTTTTTTTTTTTATATAATTTAATTTGATGATACAATTCTCACAATGTAATAATATGATTTCTCCCGTTGGTATCTAATGGGCCCAAAGCTTTTCACAGATGCTGCTGTATCTGGCTCATTTTCGGAGTGTTTTGGTGCATTTTAAAACACTTTTTTAATCTTTTTTAGGATGTTTGAGTGTATTTGATCTCCATTGATTTCTAATACACCTTTATATTTGCCGCCCTGGAGGAAGGAACAGGAGTTGGACTCTGAAGACGCCATCATTCTGCATCAGTTTGCCCGGCCCAGAACTGGAGTCCCTAGCCTGTCCCCCTTCTGCCTGAAGATAGAAACGTACCTGAGGATGTCGGACCTGCCCTACCAGGTATCTAAATATATAATATACTAATATATGATGAAGATAATTATGTTGAGAAAACAGATTTTTAACACACAAACTATTTTCTCCTCAGAACTATTTTGATGGGAAGTTGTCTCCTCAAGGGAAGATGCCATGGATCACGTATAATAAGGAGCAGGTGTGCGGGACAGAGTTCATCATCGACTTCCTGGAGGAGAAGCTTGGCGTGAACCTCAACTCCAGCTTGAGTCCTCAGGAGAAAGCCATCTCACGAGCCATCACCAAAATGGTGGAGGAACACTTCTACTGGTGAGACTGAGCTGCTTTTTCTTCATACTATAATCTAAAGCCCCTCTTATGGGTTATGAAAGGTTCATATTTCGGTGTTGGGGATCCCGAAACAGCAGGTTGGGTCCATGTAAGATCAAAAAAGACATAATAATGGGCATTTTTTTATATATGATAATTTGATAATATTATATTGTTTCATTTTGATGTCAACATATATATATATATATATATATATTTTTTTTTTTTTAAAGGGCTCATTTCAATGATTCAGAGTCGATTCTTTCTTTTGAGAGACAGTAACTTTATACACAGTGCACTTTCAGATTTAAAACTTTGCAGGATTTTATTCACCTAGAGCTGTGTTACACACTGTATTAAAAGTTCATTTTTAAAAAGTCATAATATTGACGTTTTAAAAGACAGAGATTAGATACCTTTCGTAAGTAAATTCCAACTTGAACATGACTGAGTGACTAAAATGGGTTGATAATCTAAATACAATGTGTTTTGCTTTAGGACGATAGCATACTGTCAGTGGGTGGACAATGTGGAGGAGACGCAGAAGATGTTAGCCACAAACGGGCCGCTGAGTGACCTGCTCAGGTGGATCTTGAGTCAGGTGACCGGCAACATCGTGAAGAGAGAGATGTACGGCCACGGGATCGGACGCTTCTCCAAAGACGAGGTTTATTCTCTGATGGAGAAAGACATGCGCACTCTTGCTACATTCCTTGGTATGTTTTTCATACATAGTATAGGTCATTTTAGAAGATGAATCTCGAGAGTTCAGAGCAGGTTACAAAACAATGCAGCAATGGATCTGTGCTGCCCTCTAGTGTCCAGTAAACATAAATCCTCCTTTCACACTGCAAAAAGTCATTTTCTTATTCTGCTGTTTTTTATCAAGATTCACTGAACTTATTTTTTACTAATTATTTTTAAATGACTAATTACTAAATTAAATCTTGTTTCCTGAAAAATATGCGAGTTTATGTTTAAAACAAGTGGGGGTAATGAAAATAAACTTAATTTTAAGGCATTCTTATCCATTTTAAGCATAAACTTAATTTGATCCATATTTATGTACATTCAAAAAGTCAGAACTGTGAGATATTATAGATATATATAGAGAGAGAGATTCAGAATTCTAAGAAAAAATATTTTTATATTGTCTTACATAATTCAATTTAATGATATACTTTTTCCCACAGGTAATAAAAAGTATCTAATGGGCCAGAAGCTGTCCACAGTAGACGCTGCTGTATTTGGGCATCTCGCTCAGGCCATGTGGACTCTTCCAGGAACGCGTCCGGAGCAGTTGATCAAAGGTGAGCTCATGAACTCTTGCTTTTGTGAATGGGAATACTGGGATTTTTTTTTAAGTGCATTAACTGACTGAAGCTGCTTCATCGGCTCAGGTGAGTTCATCAACCTGGCTATGTACTGTGAGCGAATCCGCCGGAAATTCTGGCCGGAGTGGTTTGTGGACGTCGATGACCTGTACTACGATGGGCTGAGTGAGGAGCCGGATTCTCCTTCCCAGCTTCCGGATTTGGGTCTGTACTCGCGCAGCGGCAGCTTCCAGGAGCAGGAAAACACTCTGTCGCACCACGACACGCCATCACCGGACAGCGACATCACCGGACGCTCTCTGTTCGACTCGGACATGGACACCGAATGCTCAGAAATGGAGCAGTTGAAGTGAAATCACACCCCCTTGATGATGCATCTGCACGGGCCCCGCCCCCTTTGTTCTCCCACAAGCCCTTTAGCAGAGGAAGGGCTGGTCAAATAAAGATGTGGTGACGTGCCAGCGGGTTTCCCAGAGTTTGAGCAAGCGATGGCAATAAAGCCGACGGGAAAGGTATTCTGACACTTGTTATTTACTGAACGAGAGGATTTTATTAAATGAGGGAAGGCCAGGCCATAGAGAATCCGAGAAGAAAACAATAAAAAAGTGAGAATGGAAAGGAGTGAATGACGCTTCAGCTGAATCACTCCTCCTGCAGTATGACATCATCACCTGTGACCACTCCCCTTTCACTGAATGTGTGTTTGTAGCTAAACAGCACTTCTTACATCCTGGGGTTTGCTATTATTATACGGGTAGACAGACAAAAAGAAAGATTTTGGGTTATGACTAAAAAGTGTAGATAGTTGACAGATTTATACCGTCTCATATTCCATCTAAGATTATGTTCAGTTTTATACGGTCAGATCTACAAAGCTAAGACCGGAATATGCAGAGCGAAAAAACTGAAGGATAGTTATTGTAAAAATGTTAGTCTGACGTTTTTGTTTTTTTTTTGCTGCATAACAGAATTCCCAAATTGCTGATCTTGCCATTTAAATTTTTGATGGCCAATTCTGCAATGCATTAATGAATAATTCACCCCAAAAATTTTTAATTTAATCACTGTTATATCATTCCTAGTCTATATGACTTACTTTATTTTGTAGAACATAACGGATACACTTATAACAGAGTTTATCAATTGATTTCAAACAATGAAAGCATAAATATGAACAGAGGCTGTCAAGATCTAAATAAATGAACTTACAAAATAACTTCACATGCATAAAATAAAGTTTTTGGGAGTATCATATTTGATACTTGTGGCTTTTATGGTTCACGCTTAATTTTTTAAGGTATAACAGACTATTTACATTAAGTGCATTTATCTTTCAGTTGTCACTCTAGCTGGATGTATTATATTTGATACTTGCAAGTTATTTTTATTTGTACCTAAATATCAGTCACAACCAATAGACGTGTACCACAACATTGTGGAAAGATACTAAATGGGCTTTTACTTTCTAAACAAGTTTAAGCTGTCAGACGAGACAGCATAAAGCATGTAGTGCATTTTTATATATATTTTTTAATTGAAACACATATTTAACTTGAAATAAGGTTTCTCATGTCTCACTACTCCCTGCATATTTGAATATTGACAGATTCTTTTTTGGGTAAATTATTCATATAGGAGCAAATATGGTGAATATATAAATATAAAATAACAAATATGGTCATTTATTTATTTGTGCTTCAAAGCCTATTTTCAGTAACAAGATTCAGATTCTGAAGAGGTTGAATGCAGCCGCACTATTTAAATCTATATATGTGTGTGCAGATGTTATATGTGTAGCTAAAAACATCACTTGTGTTTGTCGAACAGCAAACACTTCAGATGGGGATCTGTATTTGTGCAAGAGTGCCTCCTGTGGGCTGCATCATGACAGAAAACACTGGCCCAGAAGAGAACAGAACACCCTGGTAATGCAGCAGTGTTTCTCAAATGCAGTCATTACAGAAGGAGACGCATAGCACAATACAGATGGAGACAGACAGCTGATGTGTGTGTGTGTGTGTGTGTGTCCATCTGCTGCATGACTGAGTCACTGAGTCATCGTCACACATGAACACACTCGCAGGAATGATCTCCCAGGGGCCAGTGCACAACGAATGACACATGCAGGACGGGAGACTTATGTTTTTTCTGTTCCGTAGTGAGATATAATCTGTATCTTGCTGTGCTGTACAAACTTCCTTCCTGTTGCCGCAAATTCCCTTTTAATATCTTGAAAATAATCCTGCATTAAGACATCGTCTATATAGAGCACTTATTAGAAAGAATGGGAAGTGTCTTGCCATTTTTAAGCCCTTCAGACGCCAATGTACGTATATGATGTTTGTTCAAATGCAGCGTTATTAAGAAATGTGTAGGGAAAATGGCTTTACATGAACATCAGATTAATTAATTGGTGCTTTATTAGAAGAAAGGTTTTGCATGCCAGTAATTATTTAAACGTGCCAAAGGCTTAAAGGTAAAGACCCAAAAATGAAAATTTGCTGTGAATGGGTGCCGTCAGAATTAAAGTCTGATTAAGCTGATTAAAACATCACAATGATCCACACCACTCCAGTCCATTAGTTAGCATCTTGTGAGGAGATGGAGAAACCAATATTTGGAAAGAGGACTCATATTTTGACCCGAAGCAAAGGTTTGAAATTACAAAATGTCTTGAAGACGAATATGTCTCAGCTTTTTACTTCAAAAGATGTTAACTGGAGTGGTGTGGATTATTATGATGTTTTTAACTGCTATTTAGACTCTCATTCTGACGGTACCCATTCACTGCAGAGGAACCAAGTCATTTAATGCTAAATTTCTCCAAATGTGTTCTGATGAAGAAATGCACTCATTTACATCTTGGATGGAGGGTGAGTACATTTTATGCAAATGTTCATTTTTGGGTAAACTATTCCTTTAAAGTACAAAGTCATACAATTGGCATCCAGTCTGAGTAAAACCAAGATGTTTGTTTGCTTGTTTGTATCGCTCTTTCTTTAAGACGTGCCTGATTAAAACAACAACAACAGACAATTATTTAGATATATTTTAAATCTTTTTCCTGTATGTACTGTGTTATTCCTGGACCACTTGACCTTTTTTATTTATTGCTTGTGATTTAATTTATATTTTGAAAGTATTGCAAAATCTTGACTTTTAATGAGTTTTATATTTTTTCATGATATCTGTAGTTGCGTTTAGTTACTCTGAGAGCTGTATGTTTTCCAAGCTGTTTGTTTGATTATATTGAATGAATTTCAGACGATGCTCACCAGGCCAGAACTCAAGGCTTATCTTCAAAAACCCACCACATGTGTTACAGATGATTGCAAATGCTAGTTTTATCATCCATACATGACAACCTTGTAGTTATTTTTCCTCATAAGCCCCACTCATATGCCACAAGTGGTGGAAATATGGCAACCCAAAGATGGAATGATGTTGGAAGGGCAATGCTAAAAGTTCAAAATCTCTTTGTTTCCTCACAAGTGTGTGCTGATTTTAGAGCCATATTACAGAGTCTGTGTTGTGTGTATCATGGCCCTGTTGGATTTATGGATTTATTATGGGCTACACATAATATTGGGGAGGGAGGGGTTGTGTTCATGAACTAATGATCGCTGTAACATAAATAAACCAAAATTGTCTGGAGAATGTGTTGAAGATATTCAAAATATTTCATGAAATATAGCTGTATTAAATGAACTGCTTCTGGTTGTATGGTTTCTGAGTTCTTTACTCTTAATATTCTTCACTAATAGACAGCCCGATTAAGTAGTTTAGTGTCACAAATGGTTGCTTAGTGAAATTAGCTAAATTATTCTTTTATTTTTATTCTTTTTTTATTTATTTAGCTATTAATATCTTAATTTAATATTCAATATCCACTTTTTTAAAATAAAAGCGGAAGCAGATGTTCGTGAATGTGCAAGACTTCCGGTGTTATCAGCTTCCAGTTATTTTACCCTTACAAAAACACTCCATTATGCTGCTTAACGTTGGATACTGCACTTTCCTGCCCTGTGTGCCAGATAATTCAACATACAGATGTTTTAAAATCAATCCTGTTTTAAAGTTGTTATTAAACCTTAAGCAATCCATAAAGTTTTTATGTGCCACTGTTTCAAGACAAGAACTTTCCCACGGTTAGAACTTTCTCTCAAACGCAACCTGGTCAGGAAAAAACGCTACTTACGCTACAAGAGCCAACATTAATATCGTTCACAACCAAATATAAAACTTTTGATGTGTACCTTACCAAAAAACCCACACCAAGGCTGTCCAGACTCGGCCCTGGAGGGCCAGTGTCCTGCAGAGTTTAGCTCCAACCCTAATCAAACACACCTGCAGCTAACTGAGCTCTTAGGCATGTCAGAAACGTTCATGCAGGTGTGTTAAGGCAAGTTGGAGCTAAACTCTGCTGGACTTTGGCCCTCCAGGACCGAGTTTGGACAGCCCTGACCTGCACAAATCTTTTCAGGAAGCTTACCACCTACGCTGACACCAGACTAAACAATACGAGTGCTTACAAACGGTAGGCAGGCTGTATTTATAAAACACACCCCAAGCTCATAATCCACGATTTCATGGCTGTAACATTTGACAGAACATGCAAACAGATAGACAACAGTAATATCTCAATTTCATTTGGAATTGCTTTTCTCCAACACATTATAGCCAATAGATGGCGCTCACAGCATATAGCCTAGCTACTCGACTCTCTCTCTCTCTCTCTCTCTCTCTCACACACACACACACACAAATGCGGCTTTACGCAGTTTTCCGAGGCAGTGAAAATTTCCAAGGCCCTAGGATTCACTAATTATTATAAACACGTAGTGAATAAAATTGACATCTAGTCTCCTAAAATTGTACATTGACGGAGCAGTATGCTAAATTGATTTCTAAGAAAGGCCGATGATAGTGTATTTAAAAATATCTAGGCCCATATTATAATGCAATATGCTATATTTGATCGTTTAAACGCTAGTATTTATTTAACAAGCTACTACACGAATGAACAAGTCACTGGCAGTAGTTGGTTATTTCGTTTGCATGAATGTATTTTAATGGCTTTTTTGAATTTTTAAAAGGAAGTCCTATTTGATTCAGAATAGCGTCCCAAAATATTCGCGTGCGTCTCCGATTTCGTCCGGGACACGTTTGAAGCCGTCAGATCCGTCTTCATTACCGGTGAAATGGCACGCATTTGCCTCCACGGTCACGCACGAATCGAAGCGAAGGAATTGCAAAGGGCTGCGATGGATCTACAGCATCATCTCATCCCGAGGCAACACTATATTCATCAGCCTTGATGCTGGAATAACGTGTGAAATTGTGAATCAATTTTCCTTGAGGATCTTCACGCGCGGGGCACAGATTGATGAGAGGCACTTCTTTATATAAAAACGTATTCATTTAATGACAAAAGGCGTTTAAAAACTGTGCAATTTTTCTGTCAAAACCAAAGACATTACTGGTCTCAATAGGGCACACTGACAGCTTGTGCTTTGGCAGTGCCAGGTTAAGTGCACAAATATACAAGTATTCACAGAGCCATAGAAAATTCAACTGAAAAAAAAAGCACGCACAATGTCCTTGTTTTTCGATGCAGGCCATCAAATCAGCGGAACACAGCTGGTGTAATATTTCCCGTTAAAGAAAAAGAGACAAATTTAGGAGAAACAAGAAACACAAAAGAGCAAACAGATACAAACATGTTGAGGCTTATACATTTAGTTGACGCACAAAATCACACAATGTTACTAGAATAATAATGGGCAAGAATAACTGGCCTCTATTAGTCTATTATTATTATTATTATTATTATTGTCGTTGTTTTTAAAACTTGAACGGTGTTGCTGTAATAATTACAAACAAGAACAATTTGCCTTTATTATTATTATTATTATTATTATGTCGTCATCAATGTCGTTTTTGCACCTTTCCAGGCTGAAATTAAATATAAGCTTGGTTTGCTGTTATCTTCAGTATAAAATACCATTAGTGCCTTTTGGTGCCTTTTAAATTTCTTAAAATTAGAAAAGGCTAAATAACCAAAAAAAAATGCTTTAAATTGAGAGGAGGAAGAATCTTAATAAACAAGCCACTGTCTGAAAGCATGAACGCGTTTGGTGCACGCTTGTAGAAATTCACTCAAAATGTTAAGAAACCCCAAACCGGGCTGTTAATTATAAAGAGCTGGTATCCTTTAATTTTATTTGTTGAATAGAAATTTCGATGTGATCCACAACACTCTGCGAGTCTGGCTTTTGCTGTTTCCTTAGGCCTCTGTTTTGCAGCAGCAGTGTGAATTCGTGATCTGCATGAAATCGGGCTGCTTTGCCTGTGAAAGACACACAGCAGCACTTGGCAGCCTTTGTTGTGACCGAAAATAGACTTTTAAAGAATTGCCGTTTGTATTGAACAGTGACGATTTTAGATATATAATCTAATATGTACACAATGTTAATAACAACAGTAAAATAACCATATTATTATCTTTGTTGTTAATTTTTAAATAGATTTTTAGTGGATTCTTATTATTGATTATTATTATTAGGTTATTTATTGCCATTAATATATAAAGGCGAAAGAAATGCATCTAAAGAATTTTAATCAGTATTAAACCTTTTGCGATGGTGACGCAAATAATAATAATAATAATAATAATAATGAATAATAGTAATAATAGCAAAGCATTTTCCATTAATATAAGGAAGAGGATGCACAGTAGACTGCACCGGATTCATTTCAATCAGTAGGAAACCTTTTGTGGTCATGAGGGGAAGATGGCGCGCCCCTGTAGCCTTTTTTTTTCACAGCTTTCGGTTGGAAGTGATATGATGCTTTCACAGATCCCCGGACTTGAGAAAAGAAATCTCTTAAATAAAATAATATTTACGTTCCCTCTTTAGGTTCAGCCTCGGAGCGTGTTTTGTGGCGCCGGCGCCCGTATATTGTTCGCGCAACGACCCGCGCTCTCCCCGCGCTCTCCCTCGGAGGTGCCACACACAGAGACACTTCATCACCGTCGGTCCGCCCCGAGCGGGCTTGTGACCGGGACAAAGAGACAGTCGATTGTGTTCAGGCCGCCCCTTTCTCACGGAACAGGTGTCTGCGCGCCGTGGTGAGGCGAGGCGTCCCCGTACGCATCCTCGTTACCGGCCATCGGTCCGTTCTGGGGCGTCATTCGCTTCTCCTTCTGCCGTCGGTTGCAGAACCAAACCCGCACCACCTCCTTCTCCAGCTGCAGGCTGTCCGCCAGCGAGTTGATCTCCGACGCGCCGGGTTTGGGGCACTTGAGGAAATGGCTCTCCAGGGCCCCTTTGACGCTCACCTCGATGGAGGTCCGCTTTTTCCTCTTCCTCCCCTGCGCCGCGATCTTATCCAGGCTGGTGGGGCTTCCCGAGGTGGAGTCCGCCTCCTCCAGCCATTTGTTCAGCAGGGGCTTGAGTTTGCACATGTTCTTGAAGCTCAGCTGGAGCGCCTCGAACCTGCAGATGGTGGTCTGGGAGAAGACGTTGCCGTAGAGGGTGCCCAGCGCCAGCCCCACGTCCGCTTGCGTAAAACCCAGCTTGATCCGGCGCTGCTTGAACTGTTTGGCGAACTGCTCCAGGTCGTCTGAGGTCGGCGTGTCCTCGTCCGAGTGCAGGCTCTGCGGATGGCCGTGCTCGCTCAGATGAGGGCTGTGGTGCTCCTCGTGGTGCATGCCCGGCTCGCCGTACCCGGACTGAGAGTAGATCAGGCTCTGCCCGTTGGAGGTGCTCATGCTCGGCATGGTGGTAGCTCGCCAAGCGCCCGCCTCGTGATGCGGCTGGCTCTGCTGCACCAGATGCGCTTGTCTGGGCGAGTGCTGCAGCTCCTCCACCGGCTTAATGTCCTGCTCGCTCAGCGGGCTGGCGGGCCACGGCGACCCCTCTCCCCCGTGAGACAGCGCCGCCGTCAGCCACTGGTGCGCATGGCCCAGCGTGCTGCCGCTGCTCTGCAGGGTGGTGTACTCGCTCTGCAGAAGGCTGTGTGCGTCTCTGTAGGCCTGCGGCGGCGGCGGCGTCTGCTGCATGCTGCCGGGCTCCGAGCTGGACGTGAGGATGCTGTAGTGGTTGGACGCCGCGGTCGCCATAGTTTCCACAGCTACTCTGTGCCACAGGCGGCTCCCCAGCGCGCCAGAGCCGGGAGCACCTGAGATCCGCCTCGCGCTGCTGTGGATTGGTCAGAAGCGCTTGACAGATGCGGCAGCGGCGCGTTCATTGGTCACAGTAGAGTCGACACTGAAGCCCCATCCCATTGCGCCCCACTGAAAACAAGCACAGAGGGATCAGCAGTGACAGGGCGCAATGGGCTCCAAAGGTATCCAGCCTGGCTTTCGTTGACTTTTGCTTTAAGTTTAAATGCTTCACGATTTAGTTTTACAATGCTTTACTCGGCTGTTGTGATAGTCGTTCCAATGCAACTGAATCATTCATTTGAGATGAATTATTGTTTTTTAGGAGTGTTTTGTTCAAAAAGGAATGCAATTGTTTTTCACTAAAAAACTAGCATATGAGAACATTTCTAAATATACGTTAATAACTATATTAATAATATATTGCATTTCAAATAAATGGCAAAAACATAACATTTTATATATTTAACCATTCTCTCTCATTTTATATATATATAAAAAGGTTTATGTAGTTCTTTGAAATATTTCTTCTATGCAGCAATTTATAAAAAAAAAAATTCTAAATACAAAAGACAATTGTCTTGTTAAAGACAACACGAAAGTGCAAAACGTTTATATTTAGTTCAAATAACTTGCTAAAAAAGCTCTTCTACAGTAAAAAATAATTAATAAGACGTGGGTGCATAATATTTTTCATAGGGAAAAATGGTAACCTGTACTTTAAAATATCACCATCATTCTATCATTTTAAATGTTTCACAATACTTTGTAATTTCTACTTAATTTAATTACATTTTCTTCATTTAAATTATATATATATTTTTTCTTCATTCAAAATGGTTAAAGAAGTGCAGTGAGCTCACAGCTGTTATTGACAGTCTGACACAAATTTTTTTAACTTAAAAAAATGAAGGCCAAAAAAACAATCACAATAATAGCCGTATGATAATTAAATGGGTATCTGAGCATTAATAATTATTTTAGACTCAGATGACATTATAATAATTCTGTTTGTTTATATTATTATATGGTTGAAATAACAGCACTCTGTGTTCTGATGGGATTTTCGAGTCTCTGTGTGTCTCTCTCATGGCTCGAGGAGGGGGCATATTTCTCGGGCCCCTGTCCGTTGCCATGGCGAGAGGTGAATGAAACAACGCCGCCCACGTCACAGCTGCTCGAGCCTTTTCTCTCTCTCTCCCTGCACACATAAAGCCCATTTCAAAGCCTGAAAAGCGCACGCCGGGCATCGCAGGGCCGCAGGGCCAGAGAGAGGTGAATGGCAGACTCTACCTCCACCCCAGCCATGGCCTTTTTTAAACATGCACACACATACACTGCTCTCCACACATTTTTTGGCCTTCTCTATAATGCATCTCTCTGTGTGCAGTGCAAAAAATACATGGTAGCATGTCTAAAAAAAAGTAGTCCCATGATACTTTTTGTGAGTGCAGATTGCCAAATGCTCATGAGTTTTGGTGAAACGCAGGGAGCGGTTGTGTTAATTGAGTTGTAATTTTAAGATTCAGAAGCTTTAACACAGTCGTGCATGGCCAAGCAGAAAACACATTAGCTTAATAAAGTAATATGCAAACTATGGGCTGTTCAATTACACGTCCTAATAACGCATAAACGATGCTAGACCCGTTAAAGGGACGAAAAGGCCTAGCGTTTATTATTATTAAACAGTTATCTCTCTGGTATAGTTCATCCAATCTGCGTTTGAGAGAATAAGAATTAATGGTGAATAATCTGACCAATAAATTAGCAGTAATTATGTCGACCCTGTGCTGGAGTTATTTAATTTTTCATGGCTTAATTAGATGGGACTGTTGAGTAACTAAATGTTCCAATTCAAAACATGATCATCATGGGGATTTTTCTTTTTCTTTTTTATTTTCTCCTTAGCAGGAAACAGCCTGGTAACACTGAGTAATAATTTCCATATTTCTATAAAGTCCATAGTTTTTATGATAAAATAAATCAATAAAAAATTCATACAAAAAAAATGTTTATATGCTTTAACTTTACGTTGAGCTTATGATATATATAAACACATATGTGTGTGTGATGTACTGTATAGAAGATGTAGAGCAATTACATTATAGTGCAATAATAATATTAATAGGAAAAATAAACAAAAAGTACTATAGTGGAAAAACTAAGAACAGTATAAATAATACAATTTTCTAAATATACAAAACTATAAAATTTATACAGATATATAGAACGTATTTCTATAACTTATGCTAAAAAAAGCACATTGGTTATACTTGAACAAAATTATTCCAACTGAAAAAAACTTAGTTCAGCATTCAATTTGTATATGAAAATATATATATATATATATATATATATATGACAAAGAAATGGACAGTATCACACTGGATTACATTTTTTGTAGAAAAACATAAATAGTATATAACTTCTGTTTACTACTTTGAAAAACCTTTTAGCATTTTTCAGTGCTCCAGTTTTGAATAAAATGCACCGAAAACGAATCCATTGCAATTTATATATCTAATTTTACATTGTGTTGTGTTTTGTGTGAATGTGTGTGTGTGGGGTTTGTTTGGGGTTCACCTGTGGTAGATATAAGGGGTGGATGAGCTCCTACAGACCCTCATTCACATGTAATTAGTCTGCACAAAGGGCTCGTTAAATCTGTAATCCCACATGCCTCCTCTCCCTTTGATAGTGTTGGTCAGCTGTGAGCGAATGGCTATTATGCTCCTTATAAAAGAGGGGCAGTTCAGCTCTCTGTATGAAGGCCCCCACTGCGCATCGCAAAACTAGGGTCAATAGCACCCCAAACACACTCTCTCACACATACATGCAGCAGAAACCCCGGCTCTTCACATGTGCCATTAGATCAAACCCTTCAGAAACCACCTGTTTCCAAAACATGGTGTGAAAGGGAATCTGAAGAGTACTGTTTAAAAAAATTAAAATGCAATATTTCACCCAACAAATATTTTTAAAACCCACGATTAGCTGTGTTTTTAGATCAAATATTGCAGCTAATTGCAATAATCTGTATGCTCAATACATGTATTAATGTTTAAAAATCATATTAATAATAGTAATAATAATATTTATCTTGCTCATTTTCCTCTTACACATAATAGCTCTCTCATTTTTATTGTGTAGTTTTTTAAATATGAATACTTTGGAAGCCCAGCGGGTACATCTGTTATTTCAACAAATGCAGAATTCACGAAGGTTTTGGATTTTAATGGGGTTATTATTTGAGCTCCTGCGTGCTTCTATCCCTTCTATGGTCTAAGCATTCAGATTTTAGCTCCATGTCTGCTACGATGTTCCTCTAATTTAGAGCATTTGTGAGGATTATGTATTTTCCGCCTGATTGTGACAAACATTTGGCGCTGGTTGGAGTGAGTGGGAAAATAACATTGCATCATCAGATTAAGTAGGTAATCCAGAGGTGTCTGTGTCTCTGGCTTTGTGTGGGAGGATATAATGAACACACTAATTAGGGGTATTATTTAGATAATGGGTGTAAATCTTTGTCTGAGAAGCTTAGGCAGTTATGATAAAACTGTAATGTGCAAATCCAAAGTCATTAAGATATTTAGTTGATTGTCCAAGATCTTTGGAAGCCAGCTAACTCGCTGCCTGATAGCGCTGATTGATTCCCCAGTTCCCTGAACTTTTATGACTTGATGCAAATAAAACTTAAGCCTCTTTTTCTCCTGGACTCAGATGCAAGAGTTTGGTGGTTTAATGGCTGATTGGATTTTACCGCCATTGCAACAGACCATTAAAAATCCACATGGGTGTTTTGCTCGTTTTGCATCCTGATCTATTCTCTGAGGATGTGAGAGTATAAATATGTCATGTCTTCAGGGTCGCTGTGGCTTTAAATTTTCTTCCAAATGAAAGCACATGACCTTTTGTTATGTGTGCTTAAACCTGCAGTGTCACAACAACCTCATGATTGTAGCTAGCACGTTAAACATTAAACTTGAGGACATGCTGCTTCTGATTGGTCTACAGCTCAATTCATGGATCTGATTTTTCAGAAGGAAGCTGGTAATATAATCGCAACTAGCTTCATCTTTCGTCTCAGTTAGGGATTGTATGGTGCAAATGACATCAGAAGGCTTCAGAAGTGTTTACATAACTATAGAATTATTAAAAGAATGTACTGGTAAAATGTATAGAATTATGGAATTCATAGCTAAATTCAAACTCAGTATTTAATGTTAATGGCACTAGCTGACTGTACAACATTTTTCCATTTACAATATATGCATTTCAGAATAGAAATGCATTTGAAAATTATCCAATAAATGTTGACATATGAACAGAATCAGAACAATCCAACAGTTCTGTAACATCAGAACTCTCTCCCTGTATCAGAATGTTCCAGTGATCGAGAACGAAAAAATTCTGTTTTAAGTAAAATTCAGTCAAAATGTATTAATTTAAGCATCCTCTAGAACCCTAGAACTCTCAGCATTAGAACATTCCAGTGATCTAGAACAGTAAAATTCTTTTTGTGTGTGAATATTAGCATCAATCACCACCAGTGTTCTAGAAATCTATAATGTATGCGTAAACATAAAATCTCCAAGGATCTAGTTAAAATTGTGTTCAAGTAAAAATATGTGAATGTCAACATCAAAATACCTTAGTGTTCTAGACTAGTAGGTATCTATAAAGTTTTATAGCATTTTAGAATGTTAGAACACTTCTAATGTGTCCTCAGCATCAGAACATTCCAGTCATCTAGAACAGTATACTTCTGTTGAAGTGAAATTCAGTAAATCTTCCAAACAGTTCCAGTGTTCTAGAGCAGTGGTTCCCAATTCCAGTTCTGAGGACCCGATGCTTGGCACATTTTGCATGTCTCCCTTATTTAGCACACCTGCATAAGATTACCAGATCATTAGTTCAGTTCATGTACCTCTTTCCTAATGTGAGGAAATCATTTCCTAATGATGATTTCATTCAGGTGTGTTAAATAAGGGAGACCCAGGACTGGAATTGGGAACCACTGTTCTAGAGAAAGGGTCACCAATTTTGGTCCTGGCCGGTGTCCCTGCAGAGTTTTACTCCAACCCTAAGCAAACACACCTGAAGCAGCCAATCAAGGTCTCACTCTGTTCTAGAGCATTCTAGAACATAAAACTCTCCTAATGTGTCCTCAGCATCTTAAAATTCTAGTAATTTAAAACAATAGCATTCTGTTCAAGTAAAGTAAAATGTGTAAATATTAGCATTAAAACATCATCAATGTTCTACAACGTTTGATATATACAATTCTGTAGCATTCTAGAGCATTAGAATTTGAGTCCTTAGCATCAGAATATTTCCAGTGACGTAAAACAGTAAAATTATGTTCAAATGAAATTCTGCATAATTGTGTTAATATCAGCATTAAAAGATCACCAGTGTTCTAGACTATTAGATATCTAGAACATTCTAGAACATTACAAACCTTCTAGTGTCTGCAACATTAGAACATTCCAGTGATCTATAGGCAAATATATTTTTCATTAAGACGATTAGATATCTAACTGTAGAATAGTGAACAGCAGCAGATCTCTCAAAGGATTCTAGAACACTGAAATTATCCTCACATATAAACACATTACAGCTCTCTTTATATGTGAACTCCAGCATCAGAACATTCCCAGGTTCAAGAACAGTAATACTCCCCTCATGAACACTCTTCTAGAACAGGAGAATCTTGAAAGCCCTCGTGGATCGATAGAGATGGGCTAACCTCAGATTAAACCCAGATTTAAAGCCTGGTTTGTCTCACTGGGGATTTATACAGAAGTATATCAGTCCAGATCAATACAGCTGTCTGAACTAGGGGTTAAAATGGCTGTTAATCCCTCCAGTTGAACACTGATGGCCACACTAACAGCTGAAGAAGAGCTGAATCTCTGCATCAAGCACAGGTTAACAGGGAAACTCCGGTCACAGAGCGGAGATCGAATAGAAGAGATGTGTGTGTTTAGCTGTTAGTGAGCACTAAATGGTCCAACTACACATAAGAAAGGAATAATACCCCTTTGTTTGTGCCTTTGTTGTGTGTGTGGGCAAGAGGGGGTTAAAAATATGTCTGTGAGTATATGATTGTACACTAAATGCATGCTTAAAAAAGTTTGAGACGAACATCAAATTCAGTTTTTTTGATGCACATTTTCTCTTTTTCTCCACTCATGCCTCACTAAAGCCTTCACCACGTTTAGGTCACTTTCCCAAGAGCCTGTCTCCCCCTTCCTGAACAGATAAAAAATAGAGAAAGAAGGGAAAAAAGAATTGAGTGGTTTAAGGCAGGACACCATCTGTCCTCCGCCATAAAGGACCAAGGACATCTTGCAGTGTTTGTGTGCGCGAGTGGGAGGGTGGGATTGTGAAGTGGTTTGCTGGCCCAACAGAGGGGCTAGAGGTGAGAGATTTGCAGAATGAAGGGGTGAAACAGAGAAAGGCTGAGTGGCTGCTCACAGAATTCCTGCTAAGAGTGAAGCGCTCTGCGCTGGCGCTGGTGCTCCATTTAAAGCTGCCTCTGTAAGTGTGTGTGTGTGATTAGCGGACCCCCAATTGTTAGCGATCTCCTAAAGCTGCCTCTTGCAGCTGTGACCCCCACGACCCTGTGGCACCATGGCAACCGTTTAGACCTCCATCCTCTCCCAAAACTCCCCTTACTGTCCAGTGTCATGCTAAAAAGGCCTTATTTTAGGAAGTTGCAGTCTGTTTTTATTAGTTGACACATCCAAATCTCCCCCATTATTATCCCTTTTAAAGAAATGTTCCATACTAGTAATTTCCTATGGGCTGCTTACACTTTGAGCTGCCTTTGTTGATAGATTGAATGTTACTTGACACTGTCCCAGTCCTGACAAACGATTCGGAGTCGTATTAAATGTGTTTGCTAATAAAATGTGTTTGTAGAATTGAACCGCTGCTGGTGTGTCTTAAAGTCAATGTTTAAAGTAAGCGTTCAGCTGCTCTTCTGTGTGTACAGTCATGTTTGAAGAGAACTGCTGCATTTTCCAGCTCATGCTGTGAGGAACTTGAAAATAAGGCAATTTCTCATCTTTGCTGCTGACCATGATAACCGTAGTTTTTGTTAAAAAAAAAAGTTACAGTAGATCAGCTACATGTACTACTGTAGAACCACAGTAGATTATTATCAGAACTCCTCACAATACTTTTTTTGGTAATGTATTTCTTGTTTGTTTATGACCTGTTTTGATCCTAATTTTGTATCAGATTTTGATTCAGACACTGATCGTGATTCTTTGTTTAGGATTCATATTAATATTCTAATTTTGACTATCATTTTGATTCAGTTCCCGATTCTTTGATTCTGACTCAAATTCATGCTCATATTATTAAAATTTTGTACCTGATTCCAAATTCTGTTCCGTTGTTTATGACTCATATTCTGATTCTAATTTTGCGCTCTGATTTTGATTCAGATCCTGATCCTGAAATGTTAAAACCATAAAAGACTATGGGAATCTCTTTTAGTCATAAATATCTTAATTCTATGGCTCAAATCGTGATTCTAATTTTGACTCTGATCTGTGATTTATATTCTGTTGCTGATTCCTAATACTGTGAATGACACATATTCTGATTCTAATTCTGACTTTGATTTTGATTCCTAATTCTGTTCCTTATTTTAATCCTGATCTATCTTTAAGACTTATATTTTGATTGTGATCCTGAACTCTTAAAGCCAAAATAGATTAATATAGAAACTTTTTTAAAAACACTGTTCTTCTATAAAGTTTTGATGGCAGTGATGGCTGATTTTCAGTGACAATATCTTTAGCAACTACAGTATTTTGGCAGAGCTATAGTGTTTATGGTAATTTTTAAAGGGGAGGACAGCAGAAGTGAAAAATGCCTCTGCGACGACACAGTTTGTCTTCATCAATTGGAAAGAAATAAAGATAAATTGACAAAGTAGCCTTAACAGAAGGGGAACAAAGTGCCATGACACATGCTAGTGCCATTCGACTATACAAAGCAATTCATGTACACACACACACACACACACACACACCAGCATTTCCCAGCAGTGGCTAATGAGATGTTTCTTCTGCTCAAAACAGTCAGAGTGTGTTTAATGAAAAGTGGTGTGTGTGTGTGTGTGTGTGTGTGTGTGTGTTAAATGAAAGTGTAATTACTTTGTGTATATATTAACAGATGTGCTCTGTTTGCCATGGTCCAGTGCAAACGGACCGAGGGCTGTTTCATGAGATTGTGTGTGTGCTAATGTGTGTGTCTATGATAGCTGTGAGAATACTTCATAAATTCATTTGCGTGTCTGTGGAGGTCAGCGCGTCTCATAACGACCCTCAGCGTTAGCAATAAATGCTAACTCCTTTTATTGCTAAAACGCATCCCATAAAACACTGCAGCGGTGCAGTGTGCCTTAATATAAACATTATTAAATGAATTATCGCTCTCTTTGGGATAAATTAGGAACCATGGAGGTCGGCGTCCTTCTAAAATACAAACAAGCGCAAACAGAAATGTGACGCTTGAGGCTTCACTGAAGATGCATGCGTGTGTTTGTGTGTGCGAAATCTCCTGTCGCCGTCAGCCCGCAAACATCACACACTGTTTTTCTGGAACGTTCTGCTCTTGTTTCTGACTGTTTGTTTGTGAGCTTGAATGTTAATGAAGTGGGAGCCCAGCCGCTGTTTACAGGCTGGAACAGTCGTTCCAGGAGTCTGACCTCCTTAGAGGGACACGCAACACTTTGTATGTGTGAATGAGGAATGTGAGCGCGTGCGTGTGTATTTTTGTGTGTAATTATGTGCATTTCAGACTGTGTATGTGTGCGTGTTGGTCTCAGGTAGGGGAAAAAAGAGGCACTCACTGCTCCTATTGAACTTGACCTGCAGGCCTGATCAATGTAGCACAGCGTGTGACGGAATGAGAGAGCCGACTTATTACCCTAGAGAAAGAGCGAGGAGAGAGAGAGAGAGAGGGATGGAAAGCAAGACACTTTAGTTAAAGGCAGGATCTTGAGGGGGTATAGAAAGTGAACGGGAATAAAGTGTATTTCTCCTTTGCTGAGTCTGTGTATTTTCATTACTTGGAAGAGAACGCTCTGTACTGAGGTTCATTTACACACAAGAAAAACTCTTTGATCTGTTGTAAATCCTGTTTAAAACTGCCGAGTTTGCCCCAGATTAGCTCTCTTGTTTTATTATCTGAGTAGAGATGAATTTAAGGATGGACTGGTTGATGCAGAGGTTTCTTTATATTTAGTTGTCTATGTGCGTCCTGATTAATGTCATTTTTATTTTGGTTTGATTATATTTTGTTGAGTGTGTCTATGATTGTTTTTGGTCCTGGAGTCTGATACAGATTTCAAACCTGATTCAGACTTCAATTCTTATTCTGTACCTGATTCTAATCCTGATACTGATCCTGATTGTGTCTCATATTGTAATTACAGTCTTAATTTAAATCAGATTTTGATCCGGACTCTTACTCTGTTCCAGATTCTGTTTCAGATTCTTACACTCTTTTGCTGATTCTGTACCTGATTCTAATCCTGATCCTGTCCAATTACGTCCTAATTTGATTCAGACTCTGATGTTGATTTCTGATTCAGATTTTTAGATTATATTAATTTAGCCTTTAATTCTGATCTTATTTTCTGTTCCTGATTCTAATCCTTATACTGATTTTGATATGATTCATATTCAGATCATTCAGATCGTACATAAGAAGCTACATCAAAGTAATCTAAAAATCAGAATCCGAAATTTAAATCAGAGTCTGAATCAAATTAGTTCAGAATTTGAATATAAATCATAATCAAACTTGGGATCAGGATTAAAATCTGGATCAGAATCAGAATCAAAACCAGTGTCAGACTCAAAATACTATTTAAAATCAGAATCTGAAAATGAATCACAAAGTCAGTATCAAGATTGGAATCAGAAACATAATCAGAATAAGGAATAAGAGTCAGAACCACAATCAAAATCAGAAATAGAATATGACTTAAAATCAGCAAAATTCAAATATGAATCATGAAGTCAGTATCAGGCTTAGAACCAGGAACAGAATGAGAATATGACTCAGGATCATAATCTGAATCACATTCAGAGTCAATTTTAAAATGTGTCTAAAAATCATAATCAGAATATGAGTTATATTCAAGGGATCTGGATTAGAATCAGGTATGGAATGACACAAAGCTAGATCAAATCTCAGACTGAGCCGTATTCTCATTCTGTTCCTGCTTTTAAACCTGTTACTGACTTTATGATTCATATTCAAATTGTAATTTTATTTATTTATTTATTTATATTTGAATCCAGATCCTAAGTTTAATTAATATTTTTATTCAGATTTAGAGTTTGTCTTGTTTTGACTCAGACTATGGTTTAGATTCAGATTCTGATTTGACGTTTTTCTAATTCTATTCCTGATTTCTAGATCTTTTTTAAACTATAATGCCAGTTGAAGTTTCCATTTTCAGTACCAGAACTGTAGACTCATGTAATGAGAGAGAGAGATGGTCGATCAGGGCAAAACTATTCACCCATAACTCAGGTGTGTGTGTGTGTGTGTGTACATAGGGCACTGATGCACAATCCAGCGTCTCTCTCATTATCCTCCCACAGCAACAGTGGCCTGATTGTCATGGTTACGGTCATGGCTAAGGTCACCAATATGCCTGTCTGTGGCGTGGTGTAAATCAGAGGTTGTGCTTTTTATCAGAGGTCACCGTCCTGGGTCCCGACCCTCTGCTGGCCTTTGGCCTCCTCTCACCTGTTTGCGTTCGATGTATCTGGAAAATCTGATTGATTGCCACTCAAAACTGCCACAGGAACAATCTCAAATACTGTGCACACTCAGTATATGAATTTCCTGTGAGGTCAGTGGCAAGAGTTTATATGATTGTATATGTTTCTGAATAATATATGTCGCCCGTCTGCATGCGATGTGATTCGAAATCAATTGCAATAGTAATTGATGTGGTTTTGAGAGGTAGGAGGCTCTCCCACCCACAAGATCCCTCGAATTCAATTTGGAATCAGAGGGCAGAGGAGAGGTGAGCGACTCAATATCTAATTCATTTCAGCGACACACAAACACACACATCACAAATACCCCAGGAATAGACCCCCCACCACCACTACCCCACATAAAACCTCAGATCTCAAGAGCGGGACTTATTGAAGACCACTTGCCCAAAGTAAATCCCCCCATGCCCTACTCTCCACGCCTGCCGGGTAATGACTTGGCTTGAGTTTTAATGTCTGCCGCTGCCCCTGGGAAGACAGCAAGCACCTTTTTTTCATCATAAAGCTCACAAACCAACCCTGGCGTTCTTCAGCAACACTAAATGTTAAATACTCACTGAAAATTTCCATCAGCCTCCCGCTCTCCTCTCTCCTCCTGCCTGTTAGGGAGTGAGGAGGAGAAAAGGAGAGAGAGAGAGTGTGATGGAGGAAACGCTCCAATGCTCAGAGTCGCAGTGCCCCCGAACTCTAACCCGTGATAGATTGGGTGCTCCTGCAGCGTGACAGACGAGCGATTGATGGAAGGAATGGCGGATAGATGAAGGGAGAAGTAGAGAGAGAGTGAGTGAGGGGAAAATAAAAGGGAAAAAGGGTTGAAGAGGATGCTTTCTGTAATTGTGTACGATAATGTAAATGTGAGCTGATGTTCAGGCTTTACTGACACATACACATCTTTCACAGAAAAAAGGTACACAGGCTGTCACTGGAGTGGTACCCTTTCAAAATGTACACATTAGTATCTTATTTACTCATTTTAGTAACTTACAGATTCATATTTGTACCCAAAGTGTTCATATTTGTACCTAAATGAATTGCACACTTTGAAAAGCTTCCCTGGCCCTTTAAAAACAAGCTGAATTGGCAGCATCTGTAAATGCAGATGAATTACCATTGGAAATATTTTTTTCACCAGTTTATAATTACCACTAGCACTTACAGTTATTTGAGGGTGTCTCGAGGCAAAATTGGGCAAATTGCCTTTGAGAAAAAAAGTAAAACTTAAAATTTTCACTCAAATATTGTTTATAAATAATTCACAATTCACAAACCAAAACCAAAAAATAGAAAGAAATGGCAGGATTTGGATTAAACATTTAATTAAATACATTTACATCTCAATTAATTTTTTTTCATTGTGTTTTTGCTTTTTAGTTTAGAGGTATTCTCATAGCTCAAACAGTAGAGAATTA
>JAUMHI010000037.1:2912810-2950129 GCA_032359435.1 Enteromius unitaeniatus | reverse complement strand
TTCTTCTAAATCTGCTTTGCTTGGCTTATAATAAATATATAAATGTTAAAAGATATTCAAGCTAGTAAAAGTAAATTTGTCAGACCCTTCTAGGCAGAAAAACCTCTAGTTATGTGTTATGTAAATTTTGCTTAAGTTAACATGTTTACTTTCCTTTCATGATTATAAGAGCTGATAAGATCTGCATGGACAAGACGGGAACTGAATATCACACTTTTTGTTCAATTTATGAACTAACAGACAAGTTGAAATCATATTCTGTAACATCGACAGCATCTAAAGCTTGTGTTAGATGCATTAAACTTAAAAACAAACATAATCTATTTATGTACAGATAAAATATTGAATTTTCATAATCAAATGATTAGAATTCCTCAAAGATTTCAGAGCACAGAAATGATTCTTTACTAATTTTATCTGAGATTATCTAATCTTATCAAAATTCTGGCAGTGTGTCGGGCCCGACTCGAGGTTTGTGTGTCTCTGTAATGGAATTTGTCTCACTGCACAGAGTTTAAGCACAGCTAGTGATTCAGTGCAGCAGGGCATCTGGGTCTCTCTCTCTCTCTCTCTCTCTCTCTCTCTCTCTTCCGCCCTCCGTGGCACAAGCGTCATTTGTTGACTGGCAGGCAGAGTGCCAGGAGCAGCATCAGTAAAATGCTGCTGAATTATACAGCCTTTACGACTCACGCTATAAAGCAGCCGTTTAAAGGAAAGACATCGCCATTTAAAGCGAAGACATAGTGTTGCTGTTTAAAGCTTTTATTGTCCATAAAACAGACTCGCAGTGATTGTCAGGGAAGCTTAAAATTAGTGTAAAACAGGTGTGTGTTCTCATAGAGATGTATTCCGGTGTGTGTGTACTGTATGTGCCTGTGTACTGTTATAAACACACGAGACTCATTATAAAACACACACGCAATACTGTATGGGCATCTATATGGTAATTAGATGTATATGTACATTAGAACTGATTTGAATCCAAAATTAAGATTATATTAAATGTAACAATTTTTATTTGTCTACCCATATATATTATCGTCATACTAATAATACTAATAATTAACTAATAACTAATAATTATTGTGTGTAATTAATATATGTGTGTGTGTGCATCATGCCAGTATATATTGAAATTATATATACTCTATATATACTATATATACTCTCTCTCTCATGTGGTAGAGATACGCTAGATCCCTTGTTGCTGTTTTTAGGTTTAGTAGCATCAAGACTCAGGATAGAACATGCGTATTATAAACTTGTAGGGTGTTTGCCGATGTTTGTGAATACTTGGGCCATAAATGGGGTGCTATGTGAAGTCGATGAAAATGACGATTTATTGTTAGCATCTCTCTCTCTCTCTCTCTCTCTCTCTCTATATATATATATATATATATACTCTTTTTTACTATTATTATAGTATTACATTTATGATAATCTAATGACAATCATGGTTGAGAATAATGTGAATAACAAATAAAGTAATATATAACATCACAATGCAATAAATAAAGAAAGAAATAAAGTAAAATATGCACCAAATATCTAATTAGTTAATTAATGAACATGAATAAAATGTCTTATTTTGTTACCTCATGATTTTGCTTTGATTACATTCACCCGTGTGTGTGTGCAGGTATGTGTTTGATGAATTGCTGTCTGATGTTTCTTACTCTCTGTAAAGCTGTTTAAGAATCCGGTCACATTCTAGACCGGCAGTAAAAGAGCCCTCTCCCCCTCCTCCTCCTCCTCCTCTCTCTCTCTCTCTCTCTCTCTCTCCTCCCTTCATCGTTTTCTCCTTCCCTGTAGCTCTTTCACACTCCTTTCTCTGTGCGCCCCCTCTACCTCCCCCACCTCTCTCTCTCTCTGTGCAGCTGATAAACCCTCTCACTGCGTTTCCAGGTCTGCCACCCTCACATCAGCTAGACACTGATCTCTGCCAAGCTGTCAATCAAACACGACGCAGACGACTGATACGCAGGTGAGAGACAGACAGCCAGAGAGGGAGAGGAGGAGGAGGAGAGGGCTGCTAAGGTTTCTCTTGATTCCTCAGCATCTCTATGATACACTTTCTCCCCGTTTTATGCCTCTCGCCCCTTCATCTCCTCTCCGTTTCTTGTTTGCGTCTTTTGGTTTTTGTTTAGTCTCGCCTGCCAACATACCTGCCTCGTCCTCACAGGTTTGACACGCGGGTGATTGACAGCTGCGCTGAGGTGCGTTCAGTCAGCGCGAGGGTCTGAGAAACTGACAAACAGTGCAGCGTTTTAAATATCATTCTTCATATCTGTCCACTTCAGAGTGTGTGTTCAAGCCGTATCACGCCGCTGCAGCCTCCACACACGCTCACAGCGACCGGAGACCAAAGCAAATCTACTTATTGTGAGCTCCTTTGTATTATTTCTTGCCGTGCTTGACACACAGAAAGTGAGTAATCTGGTGCAAGCGATGCAATAGCGAGCCAAACAAAAGCCAGATTCAGCAAAATGCCATTCATAATTCTCAGCAGAATATATCAGGGTGTGATATAATAATATGATGGTCACGGTGCATTTCAAACTATTTACATATACTGTTTGTCATGAATAGGTTTTGGGACATATAGCACACACTTTAAAACATTGCAACAAGATGTTTCCACCCAACATGGCCAGTAAAAAGGATTTTTGTTAGAGGTTCACAACCTTTTGTTAGAGGTTTTTTGTAGTGAAATGATTTACTTTATTTATTTAGTAATCTACTGAGATCTATTTTTTGCAGGAACAAAAAATGCTATTATGTTTTCTATTGTATAGAATGTTGCAGGAATTACATATTTTTGTAGATAGCTTTTTAGGACTAATAACAGGAAGTTACATTCCTGTATTTTTGAATGGGGTGTTGCTTAAATTCCTGAATAAAGGTCTATGGTTAACACAAGCTCAAAATATTTTCATGTGTTATTCTATGACATAAAATACATCAGTATCATCAAGCTGTTTTGGTAGCTTTTATTAAAATAGCTGGTTGCATTTTTTAAATGAATAAATTAGGCCTAACTTTTGGAAGTTTAATGATGTTGAAGTCATGTAACCATGGTGTAGTTTGTTTAGAGCCCACATTTAGCCTTGTACTTATAGGCTTCAAAATGTATACAGAAAATTATCATGATGCACAAAATGTTTACAAATTATATTTGTTGGTCATGCATATGCAGAGCTTATGTCCATAAGGAAAATATCCTATTGGGAACCAGGGTGATACTAACATCTAGGATGGCCTACAAATCTACAGCATCACTGCAGTCTATTGTGATTCATATTCATGTGAAACAGCATTTTGAATGACTAATTATAAGAAATCTTCCATGTAAGATTCATGGTGACTTTGAATATATTAAATATGTTTCAAAATCCATTCACCATATTAAGTTTAAATCCAATTAAATATGTTTAAAAATGTGATAATTTACTTTGTAATATATTTATTGATATAATTTGTAATATTTTTATTGATATATAATATTATGTTCTACTTAAAAAAATAATGCATTTTTATATAAAATGATTTGAATTACTGCATATTTGTAGTGGCTTTATCAAAACATTATGTTTTAGCTTAAACTATGGCAACCAGCGGCAGACGGGGGACTGTTTGAAAACCATAATTCCCTGAATCTCAATTGCCATACCCTCTTCCATGAACGTCAGCCACATGTCACCAAAAGCATAAAACAGTTTCTACAGTGAATACTGTTCCCAGGAAACGGCATGTCAGAAGAAAGTGGATTCAAAAGCAATCAAATTCCCATTATTCTAATATTTAAAAAATGATAATAGTGAAAGAAACCATCTGAGGGTTAATGTTAGAGGCCAGCTATGAGTTCTGCGGCCTTTAGCGTCCTTGCTATTGCGCCCGCTTTGCATCGCAGCCTATAAAAACATGTTCTAGGAATGTTTTCTTCCCATTCAATTACAGAAACAGAATTCATGAGAGTTCCAAGAACATTTGAAACATTCCGTTTATGTTAACATTTCTATCGTGAATGTTTCTTTCTATCATTTTTTCAAAAGTTCTTTTTATGAATGTAACATTTTAAGAAGACCGTATGGTTTGGAATTAACATTCTATTAATGCTATTAGAATGTTAATTTGCAACTGTAAGAGAACCTTGGCAGAACGTTCTGTGAACATTCTGCGTTAGCACCGTTACTTTGCGTCTTACTGATCAGTTGGAATCATAACAGCTGACATCATCTGCAGCTGAACAGCTGGACATAAACAGGCTAAACGTTCACGAGGTTACGTTCAGTGCAGCAATAGTGTCACATTCAAGTATGGCTGTAACCCAAACACGCAAGGCGTCATTCCATCCGTCTCACCTCAGCAGGGGCCAGAGAACTTCACCAGACCAAATTCAGCTTTATTCAACCATCCATTATGTAATTACACTCGCACATACACACAGACACAAAGACTGGAGCAAATGATCATCTAATTGCTGCGGAGCGGTTAAGTGTATGTGTTGCTGTCCTTGTTGATTAGATTCTGTTTCAGTCTTTGCATCTGAATGTGATGTGTGAGGTGTTAGTGTGTTAGCGCATTAGCGAGGTGTCGGAACGAGGGGCCCATCAGCTCGTTAATGAGCAGAAACGCTAATCGTGTTTCACACTGACACAAACGCAATTAAAACATCTGTACCACGGCGACCTGATCTTGCACGTCTTTCTCTCCCTTACGCTAATGCTAATGTTTTGCAAACAGAGAGCCAGAAATTGCCAAGACCCGTTGACTGTTATTATGACACCTGTCAATCACATTGGTGTTAAAGTCTTAACTCACAGCGGTGATGCAGCTTGGTGAAACAACAAGAAGAAAATGTGAGTGGTGGTGCTAAGCCTGTACAAAAACAGCTGCTGTGATGCTAAAGGGTTCAGGGTTATTGCTAGCAGTTTGTAATTTGGGTGACTTGCTAAGTGAAAAAGAAATAACTAAACTTAGGGCATACGTTTTTTTACAAAAGAAATGAAGTGTAGTGTTGGCTATGTGATGGTCTTGGAAATGTAATATCAGCAATTAAATAATTGCACACACACACGCAGACACTATACTGTATGTATAATATATGTATATGCACACACACTATATATATATAATGTATATACTGTAGTTTACATTTGTATTAAATACAATTAGTCGAACTTAAGGGTGTTTGCATGTATGTCTGTATAATTACACATGAAATATGGTTAAAGTGATTTGCCAAATTTACTGACAAACATTTACAGTAAACCATAAAACCTGGTTTCTATCAAAAATTGCAGGTTAGTCATGTATATAAATTTTAATATAATTTCTTTAATATATATATATATACACACACACCCACACATTTTATTTAAAATTATATAAATGTAATAAAATAAAACTATAATTAATAATGTATACAATTGCTTTAGTATTTAGTTAACACATAATTGTACTTATTTAAAGCATTACAAAACAATATTAAAATGTGATTTAAAATTGACTTTAAAATAAAACTTTTTGACATTTTTACACATTTTAAAAGAATGTTTAAATATGTTAAGAAACTTGAAAAAATATTTCCACACTTAATTGCCAATTTATTTTATTCATATTATATTATCTGCAACTACTTTTTTTTAAAACACACTTTTAAGATTTGAAGTACACTACAAATACACAGTCAGTAATCCACATCTTCACACGTTTTCACAAGGAGTCTCTGTGGTATTGTGGCATGACATAAATCTATACAGAATCAATTTTTCATATATTTAAAACTCATATTGCCTAGAAAAGTAATAACATGCCTCCCCTCAAAAACACACAATCTGGAGCATCATTGATATCCTAAATGCATGTTTAACTCTTGTTCAAAACCTTAACTGCAAATATAGCAATAGTATTAGTGATGTTTGAAATATTCCTATTCGATATGTCTACTATTGTTTTGCATTTGTGGCCAAACACACTCAGCATGTAGACAAGCCAAAGAAAGCCCCTGGTCTCTGCAGGGGAGAGGGGTTTCTCATTTATTATGACAAATTAAAACCAGCCCTTAGATTATGATATTCTAAAGCCCACAGCTTCGCTACCCCCCTACTGGCAAGAAAACCCCACCGGCGCTGCCTCGCTCTCTCCGTTACATCCACAGCCCTCCCTCGTCCTCTCTAAAATGATGCATGGACACTCGGCCCAGTCTTGTCCTTGTGATGGATTGGAGCACTTTGGGGAAAATTTCAGTTCACGGCCACCCTTGAGTAGAAGCTTAAGTAAGACTCTCTTTAATATTGTAATGGAGAACAGAGAGGCATGGAGAAAAATGAACCCCTTTGGATGATCTAATGTAATGAAGGCTAGGTCACTTTGAGAGGAAGATTTGGGATGGTTGACACTCATGTTTGCTGAATAGAGACAGGTAGATGCGCTTTATCCAGACCTATAAGGAAAGAGTTGCAGATTAGGTCAGTCACAGTGGGATTTTGGGTGATTTTTGTAGACGGCGAGAAGTAATTATACTACCGGAGAGATATCAGCCCTCCTGCAGGTGTTTAATACACTTGGATGGCCGTTACCTGACACACAGCCCCTGATATTATTAAACTACTTCATTCAGCAACTGGCGGCATTAAACAGGCCAGATGTCCGTTACAAATCCATGCTTTTTAAAATATAAATATACAGAACAGCCAAATTACAGTTCACAAAAATTAGTAAATTAAATAACGTAGAATGAAGTAACTAAAGTAAAAAAAAATTCAAACCCAATTGCATTGGCTCCTGTCTGATAACGAGATGGTAATGATATGATAATTGTATGGTAATCTGGCAAGGTTATTCACAAGGGGAGGGGAGGTTTCTGACAGAGCAACTGTCAAAATGTCACGCGTTATAAACATTAAAAACACTGACTAAAATACACATATTGAAGGAATATGATGGCTTCTGTAACTGGTCATTTCTAACATAATGCAAGTAATAAACTGTGAATACATAGATTTTTGTTGGGATCATGAATGCTGTAGCTATAATTTGCACAGGCTGGTAGGCCTACCCTGTTGAAAAAAACCAGCATATGCTGGTTAGGTATACATGGCTGCTGGTTTAAGCTGGTTTAAACTGGTTCTTAGCTGGTCATATGCTGGCCCTAAGCAGCTAGCTCCCGCTCATGACCAGCTTAGGACCAGCACAAGACCGGTTTAAACCAGCTCATGACCAGCAGATGACTAGCTTAAACCAGCACATAACCAGCTACGGAGCAGCTTAAACCAGCTCAAACCATCAGCCATGCTGCAAAACATACTAACCAGAATATGCTGGTGGTTTTCTTTAACAGTGTAATGATAATAAGAATTATTAATCAGCAAATATGCATGACATATGAAGACTTCCAGCAGTATTATCTATCGAGATATTATAAACAACGAGCGCTTCTCTTACTTTTTAATGATAGGGTTTGAAAATAGAAATGCAGCGCCCTCTGGTGGTGAGGACACTAATCACCACTGTCCCTCAGCTTCATTTCCACAACAATGACTCCCAAATCATAGAAATCAATTCGTTGCGGTTTTTCCTTCTTACTTTAAACCACTGTTATTTCAGAAAAGTTTTTTAAAAGTTATAATATACTTTCCCCCATTCTAAAGTATCCCAATTGACCTTAATAAATTAGCATTATGCAATAAAAAAACATTTAGTATTTATGAAACTGGCAGATGCTTTTATGCAAAACGATTTTTAAATTCGTTCTACATTGATCTTGACTTTCCTAGCGGTACAACAGGCCTACATAACATTAATTAAATCAGTTGTGTTTCTCCTAAATGTAGTGCACTCAGATCATAGCAGCGCATGGTAATGACAAGCATTATTCAACTTTTATGCAACACTGATGTGCCTCTTTATAGTAAAGTATAGTAAAATATGTCCTTTGTTAAATAGCTAAGAGAAAACTCTCAGAACTGCCCTTCCTTCTTCCATTTAGCAATACTGACTACTGAATGAAACTAAATAGATTGTTTATATGAAATGCAAATAGTACACAAGCTGTGTTTGTTTGGACTGGTTTTGTTCTGTGTCTGGTATTGTGACTGTGTGTCTTTGGATGGAGTGACTCAGCAGCTCAACACTGACAGACAATTGATACGATCACAGTTTGAGGTCACAGTCATTTTGTGCTTTTTAAAAAAAAAATAGGTCTCTACATCATTTTTTTTATTATTTAACACTACAGCTTAGTAAGTAAACAGTAGAGTTCTACAGGTAGGCAATTTATACAGTATATTATTGCATGCATAATCTATGCATGTTTATTAGATTATGCAAAAATGAGTCGTTATGCAATGTTTTTCTACTGGGAGTTTTTTTGCGTACTTGCATTCACTTGTTGGCGTTATCTTATGCAGATTTCTTAATGTGGTGTTTCCTCTTGTCAGGTATGTTTCCTCTTGATCGGGCCTCTTTTAAAGTCTAGAGGTGTGAGCAGGAAGGAGACAAGGCATCTGTTTTTAGAGCATCAGAGGAGGAAGCATAAACACAAGACTGTTTTAGCAACAGTTTTCTTCGAGCTTAGTCGGGAGAGAGGACAGAGAGAGAGCTGAGGACTGTGGGAGAAGATGTAGAGGCCCACTGACAAAATGATCAGTAAGATTTAGTTCAGGGTTTTTGTTGGATGTTCATGGCTGTGGCTCACTGATTAAAATATCATGTTCTCTGTTATAGATCAGTACTGTGGCCCTGTTTTAAGCTCACTGGAGCCGAACAGTTAGGGGACATCTTGTTTGGAGGACACTTTCCAGTTCACCAAAGATTCAAAATCATCAAAACAACAAGCCGTCCTATTCAATGAGGGTCCAAAATACATAAATACATGCATCACAAAACATTATACAGCTTACATCAATCATGTCAAAGAGTGATCAGGAAATTCTTATTACAAAGTAGAAATTACAATTGAAAATTACCCTAAAAGAAACTTCCTGTTTATCATTATTTACTTACCCTCATACTGTTCCGAACCTGAATTTAATCCTTTCTTCTGCAAAACACAAAAGGAGATATTTTGAAGAATATTTTTGTCCGTATAATGAAAAGTCTAAAATAGTATCAAGTATCTGATGGACTTTTGTTACACTGAATTAAGAAAGAAGAAAAAACATAAGAAAGGAAGTCCTACAGGTTTGAAATGACATGAGGGTAATGATCACAATATTTATCCCTTTAGGACCAATTCACTTTGAAAAAATGTTGTTTAATCTAAAATATTAAATAAACAAAATATGTATTTAAATTTATATGGTATTTGTCTAATGTATATATATTTCTATTTGTATTTTTTTGCAGTGCTCTCCAAGCTGTCTCCCTGGATTTAGGAAATCCTGGAAAAAAAACACATGTTGCTGAGTACGTGAAGTGTCCAGAAGACACCTTTTCAAACCAAACAGGTGTGTATTTATTCAAGCTTTCTGAAATGAAGCTACTTACACCAGCTTGCCAAGTACATGATGTTGAGCCATTTCAATAAACATTTTTCTATGTGATCATGCAAAAACACTCAACAAATACCAGGCAATTTCTGCTTATTGTTTCTATAAAGGAATAATTTATCCAAAAATATACTGCAAAGGCACTGTAAAGCATTTACTGACCCTCATTATCACGCCATAGTTTTTTCTTTTCTTTTGTGGAACTAGAAAGAAGATATTTTTATGAGTGTGGTCACCAAACACTTTTGGTTCCCATTGATTTATATCATGTGGACGAAAAATACAGGAGTCCATGGGAACTGAAAGTATTTGGTTTTGAATGACATATGGGTGAGTAAATGATTACAGAAGTTTCATTTTAGAGACTCAGGCCATTTTATTAAATCAGTTATTAAGATTAACACATTTTCCTGTCCTTGAAAGTGAGGTTAGTGTTCATTGGCTTTCTGGCTCTTTGGATTCACCGTTCTGGGACAGAAGCTTTCCCATGTGCCATGATGAAGAAACATGCATGCTGATCTATATTATCAGTTGGGTGGTGTTTGAACCCATCTTAAAGTAAAATGTAAACATGGTTGATGTGGTCAGACCTGCTGTTCAGGTGGTGGTGGTGATGCTCTTCTGCCACTTCATGCCTAAATGTTACATAATCCTATTTAAACATGAGCACAACCCCAGAGAGGTTAGAAGATCACGAGTGGACTCTACCAGACAGATAACATTTACTATTTTTGAGCATTCTGCAGTCAAGAACATATCACAGGTCACATTCAAATCCCTACCCAACAGGCACTCTTTCCTCATTTTACCTGTCCATAGAAAATCTGCCCCATGAGGTCAGACTCCTTATATGGATCCTCAGTGACCTCTGGATCTTCAGTGGAGATGAGTGACGAAACCATGCAGCAAAAAAAAAAAAAACCCCAGACAATCATACAGATTCTGTGTCAAACTCAGGAAAAACAACAAAGCTTTTAATGCACAATCAAGTTTTGATGTGAAAACAATGTTTAAAGTAATGATTTAGTAATGAATAAATTATACAATAAAATAAAATAATAAAATTAAATATATAGGCTATATATATATAAGTTTTATTTAAAAAAGTAGCCATGCAACTAAATGAAACCTTATTATGTTACCTATAAATAAATGAATAACTGTTTTGAGAAAAAAACTATTTATTCATGCATTTTATTTTGTTTGGAATTTTATTTTATTCTTCTTTTTAATATTTCATGCAAAAATCATACTTTGTGTTTAAGCACACACACACACACACACACAAACAAACACAAAGGTAATAAGTTCATGGAAGAGTTGTGAACACTGCACAAAACTCGACCATTGTTGAAGTTTTTCAGAATCCTCTCCAGTCTGACTTGTAATCGTGACGCATGCACACGGCACAGAGAGGAATCAGATGAATGCTCCTCGCTCTGTTTCTCGTGTTTACAGTAGCCTAACCAAGCGCCTGCTCGTGTGCTTGACTGTTCATTTGCCACTCATGCCAGTATCTTGACTACGCTGATTAGAGGCAGTATTCCTCAGCTGTCAGGCTGACTGAAAACAATCAAAGCCTCCATACCCCCAATCACCACAGCTCTCTCCCCGAGCGCTGCGCCGCAATCAGCCGCTGATTAGGGAACCTGTCGCCCTTCTCCAGCCGCGGCGGGGGTTAATTCGGGCGTCAGATGGAGCCGCGGAGGGCCACGAAGAGGCCAATGAGAACGTGAGCGGGATGATATTGCACGGATATAGCCGCCCTGTCAATCACAAGGGATTCACTGTAAAGGCTCAGAGATGCTCTTCATCTCCCCTCCGGTGCCGTGCTAATCTATTTAAGCCAAATGTGAGGATGCACCAATTAAATCAGACGCACTATTTTTATTGTTCCTGTAAACATATTCTAATGATCTACTAAATAGATAGGCTAAATAAATTATATTTTACAAGAAGGCTCAAAAATAACAATTGATTAACTTGTAGGTGTAGGCTACATAATAATTAGAGGTAGGCCTACAAACAGTTTTCACAAATATATTAACAAATTGCTAGTCTAAATAATTAAAAAACATAAAGCAGGCCTAAATGTAAGATTTTGAGATTGAAAATAGTATTTTCTTGTAAATAAGACTTTTATTTAAGCCTGTCAGCCCGTCTAGCTACTTTTTTGTTGTTCTTTTTTTATATATAATTTTTTTTTATTTTAAATAATTTATACTTATTTTTTTCCAGCAATCCCAAAGTGATTTCGGCCCTTTTTGTATATCTGTTACAACGATATAACTAATTGAAAGAAGAAAAAAAAAAAAGTGGTTGGTTGGGCGGTGATCGGTGTCTCTGCGCATGTGCGGATGTGAGTCAGTGTGAAGTTTAGTTTACTCTCAGCCCGACCGGTTCTGCTCTATCAAGAAGAGGAAAAAACACATTCCTGCAAGCCATGACTTTGTTTGATGGCATGTTTTATTTTTAAATCTCGAGAAAGCGCCTCTACACCTCTCGGTTCGTAAGGAAAGTTGAAGTGGCCGTGGTGAGTGATAGAGAAGCGTCATGCTGTCACACAGCAGCAGTTTAGTGTGTGTTTAGTGGGGTGTTCATGATTAGCTGTGTTTACATACGCTCATGGGTCTAACATTTAGTTAAGCTGCTAGTTAGCCGTTTAGCTGGCTTTATTCTCAGCCACAGACAGCTGTGGCGTTTCTGGTCAGCGGACAGTTTGGCAACAATACGTTTCCACATAATAAAGAAGAAGTTGTCTTCAGTAATGCAACATGTTACTAAAGCTGTGGCATGGCAGGACAGGCAGCTGAGCATCATGTCTGTTTTTTTAGGTAAAATTAATGACGTAATGTGTGTGGTAATGAAAATTAAAGACGTTTCTAAGGAAAAGCTGGGGTGAGGTGTGTTTTGCACTGACATGTGTGATTTCAGACACATTGCAAACCCAGAATTTCTCACTGATGAGTGTCTGGATGTCACACATACTTTGGGAGTTCATAGGGCAGAGATGCTATAAAACATGATATGTTTACTTCATCATTTCTGCTTTATTTTTAAGTATCTAAACATTCTTATATCCGTGTTCATTTAACTGAGAAAGAAACATGATTTCATTAGATATGTCTCATTTATTAATCAGAATTAAGTGAGTTTATGATAAAAAAAAGTGTTTATGTCATTGGGTTAAGAAACAACAGGTGAAAGGATATGCAGGATTATTTTTCTTAGCCCACTGACAGATATTTTTCTGTATGAAATTGGTAGTTTTTATTCTCAAGTAAATGTATATTGATTTTTTTTTACTATATATTGGCCTAAATATATATTGTAACGCATCAAAAAAAAAAAAAGTAAGAAAAATGTAACCTTACCAAAAAAATAAATAAATAATAATAATCAGCAGTAATCTGTCATCTATGATGTTAAGGTAATAAAGCATTTTAAGGAACTGTCATGTTCACAAATACCCAAAACTTTTTTGGGGGCTGATGCAACATATTTATTTGATGTTTTATACTATTGTTTAATTGTGTTTTGTTTGCAATAAAGTTAAACGTGAATGTGACATTTCACGTCCTTGCACTGATATGCCATTCTCAATGCTGAAGATCGATGCTGTGAATCAGTCATGACTAACACCAGCTGATCTTAAACATATTTTCAATGCCTGTTAACTATCACCTTGGCCTAAAAAGTTAGAGAAACTGATGAATATTGATTATTATATTTCTGTTTCATCTTGTACTTTTATGTTTTATCATTGCTAATCTTTTTTAAATTGGTAATGAGTGCTTTAAACAACTCCTGCAATTGTTTAAATAGCTGTATTTTCTCAGGTGATAAAAAAAAAATATTATTAATATTAATAATTAATATTAAAAATATTATTTTATTTGTTGTATTTTTATTATATTGTTTTATCATATTTTTTTTTAAATATATTTGTAATATTTTGTTAGTTTATTTGTTTATACTATTCATTTTTATTTTATGTGAATGTAATATGTGAGTATGCATGTGCAGGATCATGTTCTGAAGCTGTCAGTGTAAATAAGAAAACACTTCTTAATCGATTCAATAGTGAATGGAATCGATAAATTAAAATGAAGAAATAAAGATGAACAAACAAACAACAGTAACCTGGGGAATGCTGATGGCATATGTGTCAGCAAAACAGATTTTTATAGGATCATATAAACTTATACCTGTTTTTGCTCCAGATGTCCTCTTCCTGGTTGGAGAATAACAGAACTGACCCTTCAGACAACAGCAGCTGTTTCAGTGTCACACAGAGCACCGTGCTGAAGGGGGTGAACTTCGGAGGAGTGCCCACCGTTCTGCTGATCGACTTCTCACTCTTTGTGGTAAGTTCAGCCATCAATTGGGATCCGATTGGCTTGAACCGCTTGAGTTGTGCGATCTGATTGGTCAGGACAGATGTAATTAGATGATGCTGTGTATCCCCCCGCAGATACTGCTAATAGTCTTCACTGTGATCAGGAGGAGACTGTGGGATCATGGGAGACTTGCTCTTGTCGCAGAGACTGAAGAGTATGTGAGATGAGAATCGTAGTAATCACTATGAAAACATATCGTTCTAATTTATTTTAAATTGTAATAAAATTGATAAATATTGCAGCATTAAACTAGCCAAATTATTATTTAAAAATATAATATATATATATATATATATATATATTATTGTTATGGTTATTTTATAATTGTTTTTATTATTTTTTTATTTAGAATAATATTGCTTTTAGAATATTTCTATTTGAGTTAAATAGAAAAAATGAAAATGGTGAGGATGGTGAGATGAAGAGCTCTGTCTTTTTTGCAGCAGCAGGTTCAGACATGCTACTAAACGCCGTTACAGCAGAATGACATCATCCATGTCCGAAGAGGAGCCTGAATATGAAAAGGTGAGTTTTGACCTCCTCGCCATCTGCCATCATTACGACATAATTCTTGACGTCCTCAACATCTTCCTCATTTCCTGTAGGGTTGCTGCTCCTGGATCAACTTCATTGTCAATATGGAGTAAGTGCTGTTGTGGCACTGCATATTCATTTTATATGATTTCAACTGGACACTTTTCCCTGTTTATTTTATGTTTTTAAGGTCAAATAGGGAAGTTTGCATGGGAAAGTCCTAATTTGAACTATGATGTGAAACTGATGTGTGCGCGCGTGTGTGTGTGTGTGTGTGTGTGTGTGTGTGTGCAGTGAGACTTCCATCCAGGAGAAATGTGGAGTGGATGCAGTACATTATCTTTCATTTCAGAAGCACCTGGTCATCCTGCTCTTGATCATCTGTGTGATGTCTGTCACCATCATCCTACCAGTCAATCTATCTGGTGACCTGCTGGGTATCTAACACACACGCACACACATACTTGCATTTGTGGTTTACGGGGACTCTCCATAGGCGTAATGGTGTTTATACAGTACAAACTGTATGTGGTATTGTCCTGCATTGACCCTACACATAAACCTACCCCTTACAGGAAACTGTACCGTTTTCGAAGTTCATCAAACACTGTTTAGTATGTTTTTTAAGCCTTTTGTTTTACGGGGACACAGGAAGTGTCCTCATAAACCATGTTTATGTAGTAGTACCTATGTCATTATTCAAGTACACACACACATACACAGTATACAGTACACATATACAGTCATTCGATATGACTTTGATATGAAGACATTTATGAACAAACATGAAAACATTTTATTATTATTCTTATTATTCTATTATTGTATTGTATCTCTCTCTCCCTCTATATATACATATACATGCATATATATTAGTTATAATAAATATAGTATAATACAATAATATACTTTTTATTGTTTTATATTTTTTCATTATTTATTTTGGACATAGTAATATTTTTAATATAGCTACAATTGCCTATGATGTCAGGTTTTTGGACGGGCGGTAGTGGTTTATAATCTTGCATGATGTCACCATATGAAATATTTTCAAGTTCCTTTCTTAGACTTCAGTCTCTGCTGATGGGGAAAAAGTCTGACTCATTTCTGTGTTCCAGGCAATGATCCCTACAGTTTCGGGAGAACCACTATAGGGAATCTTAAACGGGGGTACGCACACCACTAAACAATATGCATCTATTCACAGATGTCTGAATGTATGAGTGCGTGTCTGTTTGAACTGTATTTTATATGTCTCTGCAGTGATGCACTGCTTTGGTTGCACACAGTATTTGCAGTTCTGTATCTCATGATCACGGTGGCCCTGCTGAGACGACACACCTCTAAGATGAAGGGAACCAAGAGGGAGATGGTAAGTGTCCGGCGATTCCTCTCTCTCTCATACACACATACATGGTCTGACCCTGGTTTATTTTTCCATAGGCCAGAAACACCCTGTTTGTGAGGCCTGTACCCACTGCTGCCAGTAATGAGAGTATAAAAACTCACTTCATGTAAGTGGGAGTGATTTTCCAAGACTTCATTTTGTTCATTTTATTTTTAGCCGTCTCTCTTTCCGGGCATGATCTCAGTTTAGAAACTTATTGGGTAGCTGCATTATGAATTGATTTACATTACAGATGAAGATTATACTTCAATAATAGCTATTATGCTGAATTAGGATAATTATTGGGTGCAAGTTTGACTCCAATTGGAACGGAAATCGTTTTAAAAACATGTTTTTATGAGCAAAGGAAGATGGGAGATGTGTTCAGAGACAAATTACTGTATTTCTGCCTCTATTACAGAAATGACATCTTTTACTTTAAAAGGTTTTAATGTGTCTTGACTGTATATTTGTTTGCAGGGAGGCGTACCCTACCTGTCAAGTGACTGATGTTAGCTTGTGTTATGATGTTGCCAAACTGATTGATCTAAACAGAAACAGGTAAGAAAGCCAATTTGACCTGATATTATAAGTTGTCCATAGATATTATAGACATGCTGTTACAATAGAGAGTACGTGAGGCGTGCAAGTTCAAATGCAAACAGTGTATTTAATTATGAAAAGGCTCTAGTCAGATCAGCAGCGGTCAAGCGCCGGCAGACAACGCTGTAGGAGACAAAGACAGAAGCGGGGGCGAGAAACAAAGCAGTCCTTGAGGAGAAACCGAGGGGAAGTCCAGATCTGGGCAGAAGTCGTAAACAGATAATCCAACAGAGTAACGAAAACCAGTAACACGAATGAATGAAACACTAAACAACGAACCGTACAAACATACAGACACTTCCGGGTTATATACACACAAATCTAGGTCAGTCTGCAGCAACAAACAATGAAACACCTAGACAACCAACGAGTGGGCGGAGACATGAGTTCATTGATGAGAGTGAATGAAAACAGACATAAAACACAGATAGTCTGCTGGGTGCTGGAGTGCCATCCAGTGGCCTGAGCTGCCACCTCCAGCTGACTGTGACACATGCCTTCACACACACACCAGTATTATTGAAATACTATTACAGTTTTTATTAATGCTTTAAATAGTGTCTAGTTTTGTTTTCCAGTTTAATTCTATATTGTGTTTTTGTAATTTTATTCGTATTTTAATGTTTAGTTTTTATTACTTTTTATTAAACATTTTTTCTTAGTTATTTCAGGACAGTACATAAAGTTAAACTAACAAGCTTCAATAAAAAAAAGTTTGAATATTTTATTTCAGTAAATTATTATTTTATTTTATTATATCAGGCAATATTTCTAATAAAAAAAAAAGTAAAAAAAAAAAAGATATGTAATATTTATTGTAATTTTGGTAACACTGGTTTTATGGTTGTTAGCATGCATTTTACTACAATATTAGATGTAATTAAGCACAAATGAATACATTATTCTACATCACTAATCTACCCAATACCTAAACTTAACCACCTTACTAAATATTAATTATTTATTGAGGGAAAAGTCATTGTTAATAGTTAACAGGTATAACTTATTCTGTTACTGTCATTTTATTGTAACAGAAACCGGGCAGAAAAAAACCTGCGACATTACAATAGGATACTCCAGCGCCAGGGACATCGTGAGGTCATCAACCCTCGACCCTGCAGTCACCTGTGCTGCTGCTACTTCTGCTGTAAGGGCTGTGAAGAGGTACGTACTGCCATTGTTTGACTTTCCAAGCTTTGGGCATCTAAATAAAGTGTGTGTTTATTTGTAGGTTGATGCTATAGAGTTCTACAGCTCACTGGAAGCTGCTCTGCGTGAGGAAGAAGACAAACTGAAGAAGAGGGCAGAACTGCGTCCTCTGGGCATGGCATTCGTCTCTCTGCAAAATGAGTATATGGCCACTTAGTAAGTGATTCCCTCACAGACTCCGCTGCATATGCATAAAAATGATGCAAAATCATGCAAGTCCCGTTGTGTTTACTAGAATTGAAGATTTATAAGTTACTGCATACTGCAGTGTTTCATTATGGAGAAAATGAATGAAGTTTTACTTCTGGACCCTGATCATTGCACTCCGTGCTGCTTATCTTTCCTCACAGTATTCTGAAAGATTTCAATGCTCTGGAGTGTGGAGGTGGGGCAAGAGAAGAAATGGGTGGGGGAATCAGGTGTGGGTGTGGCCGGGAGCCTCAGCCATCCTCTAAGAGTGCAGAACTGAGGGTGAACAAATGGAAAGTGAATTATGCTCCTCACCCATGTAATATCTACTGGTACTATTATTTATTATGTGCTATTATTTTTTTTTGGAACAAAATCTGTTACATCTATTACATCCTCCCTTGGTTTATAGAGAAGATAAGAGTTCACCTTACACCTTCACAATATTAACCTCTCGCCTTCTCTTTCAGGGAGAATTTGTCAATACGTGGGTTGCGTTGGTGGCTACGCTTTGTGGTGCTAAACGTAGCACTCTTTGTCCTCCTCTTTTTCCTTACAACACCCTCCATCATCATCACCACCATGGACAAGTTTAATGTCACCATGCCCATTCAGTATCTGAACGTATGTGACTGTACATGTGTAATGATGTGAGCACATGAAGTGCAGTGGTATGAAGATGGTGTGTTGTGTTTACAGAGTGCTGTTGTCAGCCAGTTCTTCCCCACTATTCTGCTGTGGACCTTCTCGGCCCTGTTGCCCACCATAGTGTATTACTCTACACTGAGAGAATCCCACTGGACCAGGTAGCCCATTAAACACACATACACTCACACACACAAACAAGCTCACTTAATATTACTCATCTGTCTGTGTATGTGAAGGTCCAGCGAAAATATGAGCATGATGTACAAGCTCTACATCTTCCTGATCTTCATGGTGTTGATTTTGCCCTCACTGGGCCTCACCAGGTACATGAACGTTAACATTGTTATCTTCTTTCTAGGAAACCCACCCATCTGAGATAATTTAAAACCACAAATGAATGTATTTTTGATTAGAGCGCAGTGGGTCTCAAATGTTCCCAAAGTGAGCATGTATACAGATACAGATGTGTTGTCTTTTCTCTCAGTCTAGCCTTCTTTTTCCGCTGGTTGTTTGATAAGCAGTCTGAGGTGAAGGTGAAGTTTGAGTGAGTATCTTCTTGTGTGTTTTATTTGCTCAAATCTGAATGATTTATTCAGCTTGCACCTAAATATATTCATGATTTTCCATCTCAGGTGTGTGTTTTTACCTGATCAGGGGGCATTCTTTGTTAATTACGTGATCGCGGCAGCTCTGGTGGGCTCTGGCATGGAGCTGCTGCGGTTGCCAGGTTTGCTGCTCTACATTGTGCGTCTGGCACTTGCACATTCAGCTGCTGAGAGGAAATATGTTAAACAGGTCTGTCTGGGAATTTGACTTTTTATTATTATTATTATTATAATTATACTATTGTTATTATTACTATGTCAACACTTTTATTTTGATGCACTTTAGACATTCTGCTACATGTCAACTAACAGTCATTAGAGTATTAGTCGACTGTCTGCTCAATATCTTCTAACACTTTATTTTGACGGGTCCACAAAATACAACATATTGACTGTAATAATCTTTGCAAGTATATGTCAACTAATACTAAAATTCTACTAACCCTTAACCTGCCCCAAACAGACAAATTATTGAGAATTAGTTGACATTTGAGTAGTTGCAAAGTTACTTAAATGTAGTAGAATGTCTAAAGTGTGCCATCAAAATAAAGTGTAACTCGATATCATTTACATTTACATTTATTCATTTAGCAGACGCTTTTATCCAAATGTGTCTCTTATCCATGTGTCTCTTATCCACCTGTAACCTCTTGACTGTGTAGAATCAGGCGTATGAGTTTCAGTATGGAGAGATGTATGGATGGACTCTGTGTGTGTTCACGGTCATCATGGCGTACAGCATCACCTGCCCTGTCATCGTTCCCTTCGGTCTGATTTCTTTCCTCAAGGCCTTACACTCAGTATTAGTTTATGTAACATCACATTAACACACGGACCGTGTGTGCAGGTTTGCTGTACCTGCTGCTGAAACACCTGGTGGACAAGCACAACCTGTACTTCGCTTACCTGCCCGCCCGCCTCGATAGACAAGTTCACCTGGGGGCTGTCAATCAAGCGCTGGCTGCACCAATCATATGCCTGATTTGGCTTTATTTCTTTTCTGTAATCAGAACAGGTAACAGACACTAACTGGCTAATTAAATCAATGTTCAGAAATGTGAGTCGTATAGTGGATATATGTTGATTTTGTGTCTCCGCAGGCTTCAACGCAGCTACATCAATGTTCACTTTAGTGGTTCTGTGTGTGACCATCTTTATCTGTTTAAGTTACACCTGCTTCGGACACTTCAAATACCTCAGCCCGCACAACTACAACGTAAGCTGTTTTGTTCTGTGTCAAAGCTTTATGAAATTTAACCATAATTTAATGGTTGTAGTAACCACCCCACAACCTCAAATGCATTTTCACATACACACACACACAAATGTTTTTCCTTTTTCTTTGGATTTCTCCTCTGCTCAGCTTTCTTATAAATCTGCCATTGTATTTTTCAAACATGGTTGGCTTTGTGAAATCTTGCTTTTTTCCTCTATTTTAAGTCATTTTGGATAAAAGCGTCTGCTAAATGCATAATGTAATTGTGTCTGTGATTCAGGTTAAGGAGGAGGAAGAAGACCCAGATAGAGGTTCACAGAGCTCATCTGCATCTGCAAGTTTCACATTTTTATATTATGCACATTTTTGTTTTAGTCCTGAAAGATTTTGCGACAACCTAAATCTCAATGTCCTTTTTAGGTGTACCTTCCCAAAGTTTTGAACCCAGATGCATCGTCTGAATCTGATGAATGCAGCATTGACCATTCATATGGCACCACAGACATTAGTCCGGCCTTCCTCAGCACTGAGGAAGACTGTCCAGAGTCAGATATCTAACAACAATAATCAGTCCGCATCGACCAATCACAACTGCCTTTTCACCTCAGGAGGAAATGGTTTTTGCTGTGTTGGAGGTCAGTGTGGAGATTCAGTTTTAAAAATGGGACCTCTTGGAGAAAAAAAAAAAAATCACACTTCATAGCTTTTTAGTTTTATTTATACACACTGAGAGACTTGAGGAATATTTAACCATGAACTGCGATATAACAAACCTAAAGGAGCTTTTCAGGATCAATTATTCTCGCCAAAGACTTTCTAAATTGAATTCAAACACGCTGTCCAAACATTTCCTCAAAACCAGCTCCACCAGTGAGCACCTGCCAAGCAGTACAAATATAGCTTGAGTATATCAATATACTTGAACTGACACACTTGTGCCTTGTTTGAAACAACTTAACACACTTTATAACTAATTCGTATGTGCGTGTGAGTGAGAAAGTGAGCTTCTGTATTGTTTGACATTTCTAATTTTTTGTTTTAAAGCAAGGTTTTATACAAATATGTTAATATATTGATGTTGACAGATGTATTGAGCTCATAGCTCAGTGGCCTTTCATTACCAAATTTGTATGAGAGAATGAATCATCACTAGGTGGCACTGTTACTTTCTGATCGATCTGGTTCTTCCCAGTGCAGTTCAGATTGAAGCAGAGAAATGTTTCGCTTTTAATGCAAAGTAAACTTAATATTTTGCCATAATGTCAATTGTTAGAGAAAATTTTTTTGACAAAAAATATGCAAAGATTGCATTTAAAGTAAAGCTGTTACCAATTAAGGAAATAGGGCAAACATAAACCTTTGAAACCTTGCGTGATAAAATAAGTTGCTGACCATGTCCATAAAGTTGAACTTCAATGTTGTGATCACGCCAGTAAGAAAAGAGTGTTTACATGGAGCAAATTCTAATTACACTGTAAACTATTAACTAGAAACTACTTACAAAAAAGTCTTCCGACTTTAAAAAAGAGCAAACCTCTCAGAGCAAATAAGAAAAAAGGATTTCCAAAATAATTAATGTAGGTGCTTTAACAAGTACAAGCTTCATATTTATTCCAAGCTGTAAAGAAGATATTGTGGATAGGAAGGGAAATCTTAACACCTGAGTGTGTGTTTTTGTTTTGTATATTCATTATGGAACAGAAACTACATTTAAAAGGCTCAACATCCGAACATTGAGTCTTATATTCTTAAGCCTCAGATTTTCCTGGAAATGGATGAATGAACGTCCTCCAAACACACACTTGACACATTTCACCTGCGGTTTTCAGCTCATTAGTCGGGAGAGAGCCAAATCGTCTTATTTTAACACCATAAGCAGGCCACAAACTCGAGCGATCGGCTCCAAACACCAGGATCAGCATTCAGAACTGCATAAGAAACTGATCCAATGAGGGAGAGTGAGCGTATGTGTCAAACTTTTTATAAAACAGGTTCCATGGAGGAACAACAAAAAAACATGGTAATACTACAGTATTTTTTATTTTTTTTTACTTTTTATTGGTGCCAGGTGGTTAGTTAAGTTTATGTTTAGGTTTTTTAATAGGATTGATATCTTACGTTATGCAGGATACTGTTTAAGGGGTCAAATGTTTGGTGTAAATCATATATGCGAAGTCATATAAATGAAGATTGCATGTATTTTTACAGCTTTATTTCATTCTGTGAGAGCCAGAAATAACAGCATTTACAGTGTTTGAGATCACAATAAACCCTCAAACTCCATATGCAGCTGGAGACAAACATCTATCAAATAAAGCTTTTCTTTATTTCTTTTAAGGGGGGTCTGAAATCAAGTACCAGATCAGGTTTCACTGAATGGTGTTTGCTGGGGGCCTCAGGGTGGCAAAACTTGCAAACCAATGAAGCGTTCTGGTTATAAAGTGTGTGAAGTGTTGACTCAAGAAAAACCTTATTGTACCTCTAGAAACAGATGTTGGAGGATGGGATTTAAAACCAACAATTAGGATAGTAAAAAATCTTTCTTTTAATATTTTTGCAGTTCATACAGTCTATGGTTTTGCTTTAGACAACAGTCACAGCCATCACTATTTCGTATGCTTTTTGCATATGGATTTCAATTCCTAACACAAAATATAAACTTTGTTCTTAGCTGTTTGTGGTAATGATGGCTTAAAGGTAAAAAACAAAATTTTTTACAAAAGGCAAAGTTAAAAAACACTATTTTCTGAAAATATGCTGTTATTTTTATCCTATTTGTTCAACGACTCCTAAACGATTAGTTTTCGTTTAAAGCAGTGTGAGCTTTTAACGCACCGAAAGTGAAACCTAGTGGCAAAGAATGAATTTGCATTTTCATTCAGACCAATGTGAAAAGACCAACAAGTGGGCGGGCAATATGCTAATGTTTCATTTTGACATCAACATGAATAGTTTTAAAAATGACTTGTTTCTTGTGATTCAGAGACGACTCTTTTTCGAGAGGTACTACATTTCTACTTTGCACTTTCAGATTTCAAACTTTGCAAGATGTTTTTATTCACTTAGAGCTGTGTCAAACATAGAGTCATTTTCAAAAATGCACAAGAGGGGCACTTTGCCAGTTATGTTGTTTCAACGTGATGTGAATTCTGTCGTGTAACTGGCATCTCGTGATTGAGCGCTCACACACACACACAAACTCTGAATGACTTGTCTCCAGCTGTGTCTGGTCTTTCAAACTACAGGAACCAATTATTGTTGTACTTGTATATGGTGCCTCGAAATGCTCCAAAGATAATTCTTCCCTCTATTAACACAGAGGAAGATGTTTCCTCCTCTCCTCCCTTCGTCTATCCTCTTTTGAGATGGTCCGCGCTCTTTTCTGAAGCCGTGATTGATGCCTCTGACCCGGTGACCTGGAGTACGTATGACTGATCTCTGTGCCAGCCAACCACAAAGCCCGATGGCATTGATCTCCCCTGCTGATCCCTCCCTTTTGTTTGAGGGGATTATTCCCATGGCAACGCTGGTGGTCTGTAAGGTACAGAGAGTAATAGAGCCTCGCCAAGCCTTGGGGGTAAACTTATTCCACTTCACCCAGACACAACTTTTAGGGGAAAACTAATAGCAAAGTTTTGTTTCCCTGCCAGACGTCTCTTAAGGTTTACTCAGGGAAGAAACTGAGACCGAGTGAAATGAGTAAGAAAATGAAGAATTAGAGGGAGAAATGATGGTATCAGAAGACATGCGATGCACATGTAATTTATTTATGTACTTTTTTCTTGTGAAGCTTGACAACCTCATTCACTTTCACTGTATCCTTTCAAAATAACTGTTTTCACTGTGAAAAAGTTAGAATAAGAAAGTATCCATAAAAAAAAACAGAAAAAGGTACTCATCAACCTTTAAACTTAATGCAATTTGTAATTCAAAATACGATGAAAACCACTTTGAAGAAATCAGCATGGATCAAAATGAACTTTTTCGTAACTTTTTTTTTTAAATAGTGTTTAAAATGATGTACATATGTACACACACACACACACACACATATATATATATATATATTATTCATTACTACTTGCATATTGCATAAATTATTCTTGAGCATCTAAAAGCATGCGTTGTAATAGTAGATGTTAGTCTAAAAAGTATGTGTGTAACTAATTAAATTACAGAAAAAAAATATGAATAATCCCTTACTTAAATTTTTCATGGAAATGAATTAATAATGCATTACACCTAACACTGTATATGTCAAAGTTGGCTCAAGCAGTGAAAACGTCAACATTAAAGTTAGTGTGCTTATAGGCCTTGTTTTTTTTTTCTCAATAAGTCATGCTGAGCTCTAGCAGCTGAGACAAGCATGAGACAAATCTGTCCAAAGATGTGAAATACAGACATCTTCACTTCCTTCCCACCCTCTTCCTCTCCTCCTCATCCTCCCCTTCCTGTCTGAAGTCTTGCCCCTCTGGTGGTGCTCTTTCAGAGGCTTTGTGAGTTATAGCCAGAGGCGGGTGTAATGTTGTGGCCACTAATCTCCTGTGAATGAGGCCGTCCGTCTGTGTGCGTGTTGATCCTGTGTGCCGCTAACTCAACGGGGCCTTTGTGGCTAACCATTCCTTGACAGCGCTGAAGTACCGTCCCTAATCACAGCAATGCAGACACATGAGCCTGCTAGCGCTCACACAGGGACCTGCTTCAAGAGTGCTGGAGTGCTAAGCACTTGACACCTGTAACGGATGTTGCTTGTTAAGGTTTGACCATACAGTAAAAAGCTTATGCTGTAGAGCAGACACACGCTCTTAAAAATAAAGGTTACATAGGGGGTTTTCAAAACCCAAGACCTTGTTTCTTAGTATGAAGAACATTTAAAACTAAAGAACCTTTTGTGCAATGGAAAGGTTTTGTGGATGCTAAAGGTTACTCATTGAACCATCAATGCCAAAAAGAGCCTTTATTTATCAGTATAAACCAAAACATTGGGAAAGAATGTTAGAAACCACTATGCATTATATATTACATAAAAAATAGTTATATTTTGGCTTTTAAAATGGTGGTTTCTGAAAGTGCATTACATAAAAAAAACAGTAAAAAAAATACAACATACATATGACAACCAAATCAAATTAACATATTATTATGACAACAATTTGTATTTATTCTCATTATAATTAATTATAAAAAATACTAATTATAGAAAAGTAAATTAAAAACATCGAAAAGTTAGTTTTTACTAAGTAAAAAAATTTCAGCTAGTTGCAAAGGCAAAAATAAACATGAATAAAAGCTACTAGAAAAAGACAAACACAAAAAAAACTACTATTTGAACAATAACATCTACTGTAACACTGAATCCATCTGAATACAACTGGATAGGATGATTATCCAACATAAATTAAAAACTACATTCATAGAGGTCTTAATTGTCAAAAATAAGAAAAAAATAGATAGATAATATAAAAATAGAATTTTTTTCTTTGAGATGAAATACAGTGAACACTGAAATCATACTTTCCACTCTACTTCTGTTTGTCATCATCATCTTAAACAAAGTGCTGCACAGCTCTGTCTTCACACACACAAACACACTAATGTGCTCTCTACAGGCAGACTTCTGCTGTTAACAGCACTAGTTCACACATACAGAGGGCAAGAGGTCAGACCCAACAAACATCCTGCCAGCTGTGTCACATGCTTCCTGTTAGTCGTTCTCAATAGATGAGGAGCCTCCTGTGAGCGACAATTAAACTCAATGAAATCTCATTTATTACATCATGACCCAAGAACACCCCCCCCACACACACACACACATTTAATATGTAATACATTGTATACAATAATTGTATATATATATATACACACATACATGCAAAATTGAATTATTATGTATAATAATTTTATTTAAGCAATTAATTTTTATTCAGCTGTAGTGAGCTGTGTGCGTGTGTGTGCGAGAGAGAGAGTTGCTATAACAACAGGCTGCTAGGGCTTTTGTTTACCTTAGCAACCGCAGAGTAACCGGAGAGTGAGGCTTATCAGCTTGCTAGCGTCAGTTCTCTCATAAGCGCAATAAATAAAAGTACTCCTTTATAAATAAAAAATTGTTGGCAAACAGTGTTGCAATGGACTTTGAGTGTTTGCATTACTCGCTGGATTTAGCCGCCGCTAATGGCTTGACTCTGAGCAACGAGCAGAGAGCCGCTCTTCAAACCTCGCTCGTCATCCTCAAGAGAAACTACAAATTCCGCCGCGTTTTGATTTGGGGAAAGATTTTGGGGCTAAAATGCGACTATTTTATTGCGCAGGGAGTTGAAGAGGATGAAATGAAGAACAGAAAGACTCTGTACAGGTATGTTGTTGCTTGTGATCATACACAATGGCCAAATTATCCTCGGCCGAATTAGACACTTAAAAAGAAATTGATTTTGCAATAAAAATAAGTTTTCATTAGTTTAATCACTCATTTGTGTTGGAAATGTAATCTTAATATGGTGGTAATTGACTTGAAAAATCTCAAAAATTGTAATTGAAAAACTTTTAGTAGGCATATATAAATGTATTTCACTCCCATTGTGTCAGTTTTATTTGGAAAAACTGTGATGCTGGAAATAGTATCTGTTTAATCTTGTTAGGGAGTGATAAATCATTTCTTTTTCAAATGAATTTGTATAATTTCTTATCATTAAACAGCTTAAACTGCATGGACTGGCACCTGCTCCCCCCAGCCACTGAGTCCATGGTTGCAGATGTGGCATTAGCAGCAAAGGGGCGATTCACAGGCGACCCGTCCCATGAGTATGAGCACACAGAGATGCACATTAAGGGAGAGGGGGACGACGCCACAGAGGAAGAGGTCACGGTGAGAGAATTTGGGTTACACGACACAGATGGGGCTATGATGAACATGCAGCATTCTGGAAATAGGAAAATAGATGGAAGAAAACCTTCCTTGGTCAATGTGGTATATCTGCACTTACGAATCTTTATAAAACACAGATCTTGCTTTGTTGACCAAACTGTATTTTTTAGCTATCAAAAAGTCTAAACATGTCAAAGAAAATTGGAAACACACACAAAACCAAGTTTATGTTTATATGGCCGTGGTAATGTTTGGATGTAAAAGAACTGTTATTATTTATTCGGTTTTCTGTTTATTCATGGTTTATAACGGACTAAACATGATAAATGGAAGGAGGCTTGTTGAATGTTTATGAAGCCGTTAACATGCCTCCGTTTCTGCAGGTGAAAGTGAATGAGGCGAGTAGATTGGCCACAACTGTGTCAAACATCGATAAAGATGCGTCTGTAGTGCCACGTGGTGCGTTTACCAAGAGCCCCTGCGGCAAAGTGCAGACAAACCGAAGCTTTGGAGGTACAGTATGCTTACAGCCAAACCCTCAGCAGTTCACAAGTGTTTGTATATGTTGTCCACCGGCAATCAGATGCAGCTGTGTGAGTATAAAACTGAAGTCTGCATGTTTGCATTTCCAAGTAAAATGTAGTTCATTTCAGTTCTCTAAAGACGATTTCTTGCAATCAGTCTTCTGTTCTTCTTTTTATGTTGTCATTTATCTGAATTGTCAGATCTGTTTACATTTTGCACACTTGATTAGGGGGACCATATGTCTTCTATTACTAAATTGCCAAAAATGTCCAGGTTTTGTACGCGTTTCTTAACTGCCGTGCTCTCCACAGTGCTAATACATTACACGCACAGTATGAGAAATTGCATTGCTTTGACCATTTTGCACACCACACCACATTGATTACGTGCAATAGGACACTATTGAAACAAAACCAAAACCTGAACATTTTAGGCAATTTAACATTGGGAAAAAGAGGACTTATGGTCACCCTAATACCTGATTGCAGGTCTAGATCATGTTGAGGCTGCGAAGCTGTGCAACTATCTGCACTTCAGTGAACCGGTTAACCTGAAAAAGAAGTCCATCTTGGAAATGTCTCACCTGAACCCTGCTATTGACTTTCTAGATCCTTTGAGCGAGGACGTTCCCAAAGGTAATTAAAAGGACTGATCTTTCATTACCTTGCTCCATGATGATTTATTCTTAATGCGGTTTTATTTCCAGTCACAATACTGTTTCTGAAGGTGCTGTGGGAGTCTCCAGATCCTGCCCTCTAGTCCTGTAATAAAACGTCTGCGATGAAGTCCGAGCCCTCTTTTGCTTTAGACATTGTAATTCAAAGGTGAACAACACCTGTTAACACAGACATACTTTCCCAAAAATGATGCTGACATGCAAATTGCATTTAGGAAGACTTAATAGTGGTGGGAAATATGAGGAGGGTGTAAAAATCCTTCTGCAAGGCATCCCATGATCCCTGTAGCTGGATTTCCCTGGGTTAATGACAGATATGATTTGGCAGCTGCCTAAGGCCGAGCAAAAGCCAAGGAGACATCTGGGGTGTTGTTCTGCAAACTATGATCCCATTGTTCTCTTTTATTTCTTGGAAGACGTGTTTGAGGGATTGCCATTTTCTTCAAAAACGATAAATCTCCCACTCGTATATTATGGTGTGTCTTCCTGCCATGTTTACCATTTGGGAGTGAACTAACGAAACAGTTATTCAAAAAACTATTCGTCTGTTGTCGTTCCCCACAAATTCAAGTCAGACATAAGCTTGCTGAAAGGTATTCATCAAGCATGCTTCATGAAGCATTAGCCATCTCTTGCCTACAGGCTACAGACCACTACTGATTGTTTAACATCGAGTTCCTTAAGGAATATCTGGTTCTGCTGATCCTGAATCTTAACCAGATGGAACATGAATTGTTTAACATACAGAGAAAAGCAATAGAGCATCACTTTGAGCCTTGGCATTTACTGAAAATGTGGTTTGTGACTCTGGAATAAGAGCATTTGTTGCAAAATGAAGAGTGACCTTCCTGTTGAATGTAACCTTGAAGAGCAAAGATCAAGGAGAAGTCAGTGATCACTCATCAAAGACTATGTAAATTATAGCATTTCCTCACTGGGAGTATTGTTATCAGACTCTGACTTAGAAGGCAAATGCCTCTTTGTTGTTTCTCAGTAGAGTCTGAAGGCACAGTCAACTTACTGGACACATTCCCAGACTTTAAGTGTGGTAGAAACATGTCAGCTGTTTCATTAAAGGAGGTGATCTGTCCTTATTTCTCTCTCTCTGAGGGATGGCCCCTAACCTCAGGCAACACTAGGCTAAGTTGATTTGTTTTGCCTGAAAAAGTAGAGCAGGTCTCAGACAAGCGGGCATTCACCCACGCTGCGTTACAGTTTCTTCCTTTTCCCCTTCACCAATCAGGTGGAAAATACCCAATCCCCTCTCAAGGATTGCCGGAGGTGAACAGGTTCATCTGGAGGCCTCAAATAGTGGGTAGAGGATACTGGGAATTTGCGGTGATTTTAACCACCCCCCTTCGGCTTCACTAAGGTTTCCTTGAATGTGGCCTGGACCAGGAAAAAGGGAGATTTCCCAAGAACTTGGAAAGGCATATACAATTGTATAACTGCATGACTTTTAAGCCAAAAATCACTGTAAGGAATAAAGGGAAATGGTTTCATTCAGTGTTGATGGAAGCAACTTGTCTGATTTGCCAGACTTATTTAACATCGCATCTTTCAGATGAAAACATCTAATTAGTGCATATTATCCTCAAAAGCTTTTCTAATAAGTAAGCTCTTTACAGAACCGCTGCCTATAAATATTGTAACTCATAATAAAGTCACAATTGTAGATTTTTGAGTGTTTTAGGTTGAAGATTGTTAGCAGTTAATTTTCAGTGCTGCAATTCAAACAGACCTCACTGGCATTGAGCTTTGCGGTACTGGGCCCAAGCCAAGGCTGCAGCTGGATACAGGGCCCACCCAGACAGAAAGATCCCAGAACGCCTCTTCTTTATACACCGCTGTGATAATAGTCATCCATAACAGAGTCACACGACTTTCTTCTCCAGATTTTACTGTCACACCATCAGTATGGATTGTGTCAGCGGTTGTTATGTGTAATGGTTGAAAATTCAGGTTCAGTTTATACAAAATGCTTTTTGCCCACTCTTTGCTCTTTGATCTTGCACAGTAGGATAATACTAGTCTTTTTCTTGTCATTTTTGCTTACTGTGTGTGTACTTCTTGCAGGGTCATGGTGCCTCCAGCTTGAGAGGGGCGGCACTGTGTGTGTATTACGCAGTCTGCTCTGGCTGGGTCTCACCTTCTTCCATGTTCCCCAAACCCCTCAGCATGGGCACATCTACATGGGAGATGGACTCATGAACCTTGACCTGCCCTTCATGTTATAGCAGCCAAAAGGACTTTAGAAGACTGCACATTTTTATCTTGCTGTAAATGTTAATGTCTAATCAACTCTGTGATTTACCTGCGCTATCATTTTCTTTCTGTTGTTTAATTTCAGGACATAAACATAAACATGGAAAGTTGAAGTTGCATCTGTGTTTTAACCTTTAAGGCAGTCACAAACGTATAACTGGGATTTTCTCTGGCTCAGACACGTGCGCACAAAGAAACATCTGCAAGTGAGGTTAACATTTTATTTGCATTTGTAATAGCATAATTTAACGTTTCTACAAATAACATGGTGGAAAGAGAACTGAACACGCAGCTCTAAAGATACACTAGAGTGACCTCTTAAGTTACTTCTTGATGTTTCAGTGCACACTGGTTCTCTCAGTTTCTTGTGCCAGGGAAATTATTACAAAAGGTGACAATTCTTTGTAATAGATCCTCTCAGTCTCATGGAAGTCACCGTTGTGATAGGGTTAACAGCTGTGTCCATCAGTGCTTTATGTACATTGGTTTGGGACTGTATCTGACGTTGTTTTTCAGGGCAGGATGTCCTACACTCATTCTCTTCTTGCACCACTTTAGCCCAGTCTTTAAGATGGGCTTCACAGACCTCACAGAGTAACGCGTCAGATACCTGTAACACCGTAACAGACAGTCTGATTATTCAGAGGTACTTAATCTAAAAAGAAAAAGAGGCACATGGAAATTTTTCCTTATCAAATATGTGATAATATCTGAGGTGATATCATTTTTCGGAGGTGACCATACCGGTTAAGGGGTGGGTTGGATTTAGGTTTTGGTACATGGCCTTCAGGTAAGGGAGGTTTATGATCTGGTAGGAGACCTGGAAAAAAATGAGGAGGAACTGGTTAAATAAATTTAGCCATTAATAAGTACTTAAACAGAAAAGAGTAGCTAATTTTTGGATAATGTATATATAATTATACAAGGCAAAGTGCTTGGACCTTTTGATTAGGTTAATTTTACAGGGTTCTATATTCCCTATGGTCTCTCAGTTAATATGAGATTATAAATGCTGCATTCATAATTATAAAAAAGAGAGAATCGATAGATGTTGTATTACACTGATTTTATTAAAACTGAGCAACACTGAGCATCTTCATTCAACATAAGCATCATAAAGCTGTAACTCACCGGCACGTTGGGCCATCTTTACACAAATTGCTATCTTGGTATGTTCCTGAGCACAGAGGCCTGTAATGCGCCGAGAAAGCATCCCACCGTCTGAGCGAATGAACTGACTGAGTAAGAGCACGTCCTGCAGGGAGAGAGAGAAGTCTTAAAGATAATGAAGTTAAAATAACGTTGCACAGTCATCACATACGAGCACTCACGGTGTAGTTGTACTTGTTTTGTAGGTTCCATCTGTAGATGGGACAGGAAGCTGTGGGGTTGGGAGGCTGCGGTTGCTCAGATGCAGGCTCTATAACACCCTCTATCTGATAAAAATGTGGAAAAAGCAGCATTTTTATAGTATTGTAAACAGTATCAAGCTAAAGCAAAACTAACACAATTGCAGAAAAGAAGATGAGACAGACGATACTGGTGAGTTATTGTTCAAAAATGGATGCTCCACAATCAAAAAAAAAATAATAGACTCCTTTTTTAAAAATGTACATGTGAAAGAGAAGGTGTAACTTACAACTGTGGTATTGCCATCTGTCTTCTCCACCACTGTAAAACATACAACATGCTCAATGAGTTAAGACACAGAAGTGAATAATATATTATGAATATGATTAAACTTAGAACTGCTGCATTGGGATATATTACTATTATTTTGTACGTCAGTGTATTACTTTATTAACAGCTTGCATGAACTCCACCAGTTTGTACAAAACCACCTGACTGATGACTGATTTCATTTTTCAATCGTAACATTTTCAAACGCATGTAGATTGTTAAACAGACGTCATAACACGTCTTTGAACGTGCATTATTACAGAAAAATAATAGTAAGTAACGTTACCTGCACTTCATTACTATTACTCAGTACTTAAAAGCATAATTATACTATAACAAGGATAGCTTAAAATAAAGTGTAACCGAATTAAATATTCTATTAGATGTTCAATGTGCACTCAGACCTCTGAACGGAATATAATGTAATGTAATATTATATAATATATAAATGTTCAATAACAGAGCAGTGTGAAGTGCAAACGCTCTGAAATCGACTCACCGCGTCTGAGTCCACGACGAGGCGCAATCCCCAGAAACGAGAGCTGCGAGAAACCCGGAGAAAACAGAGCCTTGCTGCAGAGATCGCTCTGAACGGTCTTGAGCGCTGTCCTTACGGACTGCAGGACATAGCGCGCCGCCATGCTTCCTCTGACACTCACTTCCTGCTTGATTACGTATTTCCGCATCCTTGGGAAAGATGCGCGAGGGCGTCTGTTATTTTGGCGGTCTTTACAAATTCGTCTATATAAATATTTCGGTAACGGGTTTTATCAGTGACCCGTTCCTTATAATTGACAAATATTAATAATGATAATTTCACCAGGTTTTGTTTTTCTACCAATGTAAAGTTAAGAGTGATAATTTAAGCACACTTCCAATATAGTCTGTTTGTTTCCAGGTGAAAAGTACAGTCAGTTACTGATTCCTGAGGGTCAAGTGCATTGACAGGTGAGTCAGATAATAAAAAGGTGAGTGTGACACTGATTGAGATGCTAGCCATAAAGAAATTGCATACTGGCTTAATAGTTACTGAAAGTAATAACAATTAATTAATAATTTTATGTAGTCTTGATGTGCATTGATGTACATTAAAACATGGCAAAAGTCTCCAGATTTTAGCAGAGGTACGTAATATATATTTTGCATTTGTTGTGAAAATGACACCTAAACCCTTTGAACTAACCTTGTGCTGCCTGGTTTATGAATTTTGCTCCAGTTTATGACTTTATGCTTCTCATGAATGGAGTATAGGCTGTACAATAACAGACTTTTGCCTCAATTACAAATCTTATCTTCACAAGAAGCAGGATAATTCAAAGAAACGAACAACAGAAGGGAAAGAATGCAGTTGCTTTATCTGAATGTCCAAGGTATCTTCCATTGTACTGTGATTTATATTGACTGGCGTTTGTTAACAATGGACTGGTTCACAATGTTCACGTTGTGTTAATTCAGGGATTTGTTCGCGTACTATCAGTCCCTGATCTTGAAACTTTCTCATGTCACTGATTCCAACTTGCCATATAAATGAAACTGTACCTGCATAACTAGAGTTTAAGTTACGTCACGGTATCCAAATGATAGATGTAAATTCACTTTATCTTTCTATAAAGTTTGCTTTATACACTTTGAAATTGATCTGCAGTATAGCTTTCATTGTCATAAAGGTATCACAAAAAAACACAAAAAACTTGGATTGTGTACTGGAAACAATTGTGTTACTGAGCTTGTATTGAATTGCTTTTTAAAAAGAATCCTTTTCATAAATCACATTAACTTGAATCTGAGCAGAAAGGTAGGACTCAAGACTTCACTCTAAATTTATGAGGACTTGTGGTCTGGAAATGCTTTTCTTCCAGATGTTTCCAGATTTTCACAGTGTGTAAAACTCATTGATTTGTGCACTTAAAGAGTGGGAAATAACCACGAACATATCTACACTGTATTAATGGAAAATGACATGGTAAATAAACGTGTAATTTGTGTTGATATGACATTTTTTTTAGACACTAAGCCTGAAGTGGAGTTTTGTTTCGAACACTCTGAGGTAGTAAAACAACAATGTAGACAAGCTGTGAAATAGCCAGCTGCCTTTGCGAAGTTCAGAAACACAAGGAACATGTCTTGGCTTTCTTTTACAGTGTTTGTTTGTTTTTTTAATTATTATTATTATTGCGATAGTAGATTCTCTGTGTCCTTCTATGTAAACAGACTTTCAGAAAACATGCAGATTAGAAAAAACACAAAGACCCAGTCATTATGTGTTTGTGCCTTTGGATGTTACATGTCTTGACATCAAGTTATCATTTTGTTGACCTTCTTTTTAGTTGAATTGTGTTCGTTAACAAGAGAAAGAAAAGGCAATCTCTTGCTGATGGTAGGTGATAAAAAGGCTGGCAGATTTGGTTGACTCTGTGTAACCTCCCAAAGAAAGGCCTTTTTATGAGTTGGTAAAGTTACGTAAAAAACCTCCCCATTCATCTCTCCTCAATTTTAAGGGAAACGAGAATGCCCGACCACCTTATTCATGGTCCTTGGCAAATATCTCAATGGTACTGATGGAAATAGATGTTAACAAGGTCGTTTCTTTAGTGAACAAGCACATAAATTCACACGGATAGTTATTGGCCTTTACACTGGCGCCCCTTGGATCTGGTGGGTCTTTTGAATTTCTGGCAGCTTCGTGAAAATTATTGGTGTGTTGAATAACAGGCTCCTCTTGTACTTTCACACAAAACCAGTCGATCAGAGAGCTCTTACGGTGTAGTTGAAGGCCTCTGATTGTTATTGTGTCTGTCCTTCTTGATTTACAGATATAAGTGATGTAGTTTATCCCTGAAAGAGGGCACAGTGTTTTAAAAATAGAGGAGACCTCAGGCGGAGAGTTTCAGCTTCACATATGACATCATATCTTGGGAGCAGACTTTGAGGGAACGGTGGGAAACACTTTCCATGAACCTCAAAGATAGGAACCATTTGTTTGTTGTCTAGGAATACTTCTTGCACTCGAGATCCTGTGCTGAGTCCTGAGGATATTATTGTGTCTGTAACAGTAGTGTAATCTGTATCGGCACATCTGTTAATCTTGGACTTGACCCAGAATTCAAGTGCATGCAGGCTGTAGTCAAACGTTTAGCCTATTTTTGGATTCAGAAAGTGCTGGAGTTTCTTGTATTTTGTGTGTGCATGTTTAGGTCGTGCTGGACAAAGCATGCTTTGTTTCTCCAAACTCATTCCTTCGGTCATCAACACCTCAGTGGCCACATTCCTTGACAAAAGTGCTGTGCAAAAATGGCCTTTAAAGTGTCTGGCCACTTTCTCATGGGCTTTGATATTCAAATGCAACATGGGGCTCCCTAAATAGCTGCTGAGCTGAGTGTGGAGTAAATCAGATTGCTTTCAGAAGATGAAACGAGTGCTTCTGACATCCCCGTAGACAAAGATGGAGGACAATGGCTCCATGTTGATTCAGTGTCACGGTGGGATGTTATGTGTGCATGCAGGAAACACGTAGGGGGTGACGAGCCATGTAGAGGTCACCACCAATATAGGAGTGCTGATGTCGACAGTAACGCTGTCAGAGGGAAATCATCCTTTTCCTGTGCGGTGTGGTCATCTCACTGTTTGTGGATTTTGAATGGAAGCTAGAAAAAAGCAGTGAAGATTGTATAATTGTTCACATGCAGGCTCACTGAGTTGCCAGAGTTAAAAAGTTTCTCTAATTCAATTAGCACCGAGAGGTTTTGCTGCCTGAACAATTTCACTGTTCTGCTGCTTTAGTCAATTGCCAACTTCGAAAACAGACCATCATTAGTTCCATTTTTCTTGAATTAGCCTGAAACCAGACCTAAGTGAACATACTTTGACTACACTAGCATGCTCGTATGAACATGTAAATGAACCCTTTTTACATTCAGCATTACTACACAAACTCGTCACAGACCTCATTCATCAGAACAAGCCTTTTCAGACACTTCCCTGATTGTCTGAATCCAGATGGAGTGATACATGAATGATGGCATTCATAATATCCACAATGTGTATTCATGGCCCCTGTCCGATCAGAAATCTGGGATATATCGCACTGCCAGCGACGTGAAATTTCACCCATCCGCACAGCAACAAATGTCTCCCTTTCATCCTTTCTCTGCGTCCCTTCCTCACACCCTCCCTCTCCGGCCTTGCTCTCCTTCTCGCTCTCTCTCTCTTTTTCTCGTTCCCTTTCTTCTCTGCTCCCACACTGAAGCCAGGCGGCTGGAGAGGCTCTGGGTGTACGTGCAGAGTGGCAGTGGCTCTACTCAAAGAATCAATGTGCTTTTGGAAAAGCCTCAGGAGATTCAGGCCTCTCCATGTCCCCGTTCTTTCTCTTCGGGCCCAGACTCTTCACATCCGCCAGCTTCTATCCTCATGTGCCCTTTTTATTCTCTCACTTCCTCTCAGTCTATCTCTCTCTCCACCTTTCTCTGGTTCAGGCAAATATATGCGTATGCTTCATCCCCATTAGCGCTAATGTCATGCAAGACACATCCCAGTCAACACAATGACCGATGGACTCCTAAGAGCTTGTGTTGCAGAAAAAGGAAACATTCAGCTTTTGTTTTTTTGTCTTTTCCACTTTGTTTAGTTGAGTCACAATGTTTGTTTTCTATTCTATTCTAGTGTACCATTTATGACCTCACTTTTGTGTTTTTTTTTTCTTAGTTATCTGATTGTGCCTGGTACATTTGCATTGTTTTGTGTTCTAGAACCGCCCACTGAAGACAAGAGGAGGCATATAAAATGACCAACTGCAGTTGTGGTTCTAAGTAAGGGTGGGTAAATCTGATATTGATATCTCATAAACGGAGCACTGAATAAAGTGGTTGTTTAAAAAAAAAAAGGAAGCAGCACTCTCCAAAACAATGACAACACAAAAAAAATTATGAAAAAACTATAAGTGGACTGGTGTAGGCTAGTGTTGTCACGGTACCAAAATTTCAGTATTCGGTACCAATACCAGTGAAAATCCACGGTTCTCGGTACCAAAGCA
>JAUMHI010000037.1:2842517-2912710 GCA_032359435.1 Enteromius unitaeniatus | reverse complement strand
GCTTTAATGAAGAAGACTCAACTGTGCAGTGCGCACCTTTAGGGTAGTGCAGCAAGAACCGGGTTGACCCGTTGCTCAGTACTACCGGTACTTCAGGAAACCTGGTACCGTAACATTTCACATTTTTTAGTACCGTCTCGGTAGCGAAGTACCGGGTCTTTTGACAACACTAGTGTAGGCTAACTGAGGCCTGATATAGCATTTGGTTTTGATGACTTTTGTTGTCCTTGTTTGTAAGTCGCTTTAGAGAAAATCGTCTGCTAATGTAAATATGTGCAGACAGTAATCCTCTGTTTCTGTTTATCCAGAGGTAAGTTGCCAATTAATCAGCCACTTAGTTATGCACAGGAATATACCATTTACTCTGGACTAAGACTAAGCTCAAACAACGCTGAATTTATTCCAGATAACTCATGTCAATCTGACAAATTGAGTATCTAGGTAGTTCTTTCACAGAAGTGCTCTTTGTAGGAGCTTGGTACATTGAAAAAATTACTTTTTGTTTCCCAGCAGACTAGTAAAAGCATTTGCACACCCACTCTTTGAAACTGCAGCAGACAGCCAGTCAGACCGGAGCTTGATCATTAAAGAAAGCGCTTAACATTTTTGTGTGCAATATGCACCAGATGGTAAGTGACCTCTGGCTGGTCGGTCAATAAAACACAAATGCAATTGTTGCTGAATAACTTTTAAAAATGAATATGATTTTGTGACTTGTTTTTTTCGCAGACCTTTTCTCACTTTTCTTGTTTCCTCCCAGGTGGATACCTTGGGACCTTTAAATGCTCTCGTAAACAAATAAGATGGCTTAAGCTTTTGAGTAGGGAAAGAGTACACGCATAGTAAATATACACACAAATATACACAACGCAGTTGTAATCACATTAACCACAATGTATACCATTGCTTAAATCTAAACATGCAGTCATGCAGACACACCAAAAGGATTTGTAAACAACAAAAAAAAGTGAAGCTTGATTTACTCATACATGCTGGTTCTGTAGTTCTCTCTAAAATAAGTTAGAGAGTCAGCCATATTTCATTACAATTGAAACCTGACGCTGAAAAAGAGGTGTAGTGTATTGTCACGTCTCATTTACTCTCTCTTTTGCACAAAAAATCTAGTTAAATTCGGGCTTTGAAATATAAATACAGTAGGTGTTTGTTTGAGCTGTGATCCATGTGATGCCTTCCATGACAAATGTGCCTTTCAGAGGAATTGACCACCTGCCGTAAGATGACATCACTGTCCTCCACTCACTATCAGTCTTGTTCTCCTGTTGAATTATTTACATGACCATTCGCTCATTATGATCCACCCACTGAGGCTGGGAAGCTGTTGGTAATATATATGCATGGTTGGCCTGAGTACTTAGACATTTGAGCAGCAGCACTAAACATATTGAATTAGATGACAAAATATTGCATCTTCAAACAAATGATGGCAGATTTTTTTTTATAAAGTTAAACTTGTGTATGTTTATAGCCTGCAATACTTAACTGTTACTGTTGTGCTTGCATTGACCATTAGGTGGTAGTATAATTGTTAGCGTTAAAGCTTGTGCTAAACATTGCGTTGAGATCATCTTTTAACAGTCTGCAGATCCACGTGAGCTGGGAGATGAGCCAGATAGGAAACATTAGAGCAAAAAATGGAATATAAATAAATAGGGATCTGCCACTGTATAATATTTTTGAATGAATCCAAAATGTGTTTTATTCTAAATTACCTCATAGAAGAACTAGACCTGTAAAACTATCAAGTAACCATTAATGTCTTCAGCACTGGGGGGAGTTAGTGGTGCTAGTCTGGAAAGTATGTGCTTAGATAAAAAATGTTCCTGCTGACAGGTTAAAGGATGAAATGCAAGACTTTATTAATGCATCATTGTTTTTGTTATCAAAATGACCTTCATTAGCCCCCGATTTATCATTCTTGAGTCAACACAACGAAAAAGAATTTCTAGAAACAGTCTACAGTTTGTAAGTTTGAAGGACACTCCATTCACATACTTCCAGCGCATTGTGTGTGTCTAAGGTGGAATTCTGTGAAAAACCCCTGTGCTCTGTTCACCTCTCGGTTGGGAGTCATTAACTGCCAAAGACTTGAGACGGTCTCCTCCAGCCTCCCTGTAAGTGTAGAGAGGAAAAGCAGGTAGTCAAGAGCTTCTTTAGTCTGAAGTATATGCCTAATTAGAAGTCGCACTCTTACGAAAAAGGGAAAAACAAGGAAATAGGCTACAAAGGACAGAAACCTAGGCTATTCTTCACTATTGTTTGTAATTTCATAGTTTGTATAATCTTATAAGGCACCTATGAAACCATCAGTGAATTCATATGCAATGCATGCATGGTTTACCTCACCTTTTAACTGCTGAGCGAGAGTCCTCCCAGCAAGGACATGCACTTTGGAATAGCAGTGAGTGAATTCTCAGGTTTCCTACTGTATGAGCATCGTATGAAACATTTCAATTGGTCATACCTGATATGTTCATTTATCATGAGTTTGTTGTGCAAACTGCACTGATATTGATCCTGGTATTGCGTTACATGCAGCATAATTTAGTTATTAGGACTAACTTTAGCAGACCAAAGTTAATTGTGCAACGAAAACATGTTCCTTTGTTTATATCTGTTAGAATGGTAGATTGAAGAGTAGCTTTTGAGTTCCCTGGGCCAGAGCTTTAGTATGCCACCAGTTCAGTGTTTTTCTTTCAGTCATTGTGCAATTCTTCTCTTTTTTGACTGCTCCTTTGGCTCAGACAAGGATTTGTGTTCCTGCATCATCTATGTACCATTCGATTTTTCTGCCAGGATTCTGTGGGAAGGTACTCACCACACATTGTGTATTTTCAGAGTTAACCTCATATTTTAAACCTTTTCATTTTTTGCTTTGTTTTGAAGATGTTTTTGCTAATATTTAGTTTGAAGCACAGAGGGAACACTGACACTGAAGTGAACCCTACAGTGTTCGGACTGTGGGGTTTGTTTAGCTGCTTTTGAGGAAAAGGTGCAAGTGTTTGGCTTTTCCATTCTTGCGTATTACCTCCTAACGATTTCTATCCATCCAAGCAAAGCCCAGCTGAAGCAGAACATTTTCAAAAAGGCCTGGATGCTGCAAAGCGGTTGGCATCATGCTGCTTGAAGAATCTCCATTATGTTTTCTTTTTCGCTTTGGCAAGTGGAAACTAAGACCTCCTGGTCTTGCGTCACTCTCTGGAGAAGGACTATCCTTTATTTCATGGTATTCTGCACTTATTGTCATGTCAGCTGGAAGTAATAATGTAATACAGTTTATTTTGGACAAAGATCAATTGCAAGGTTGTTTATTTTTTTTTTTATTTGTTTTTTTATATAGGAGAAAAATTCTTGATTCTCGTTTGAGCAGGAAAGCCAGGAAATGCTCGACGAAATATGTCGATATTGTTATTAATAAACCTGGAGTTTTGTAATGAACTAAGGTGATTGACATTTGCAGTAAAAACTCCTGGACTTTCAATATCTATTTAAAATGTCAACTCCTTGCCAGTGTTTAGTAAGTGGGCAGATGTTCTGAGGAGGTGCATACCTGATTAATCAGCTTGTGAGGAAGCCAACTTAGACATCAGTGTTTTTGGTGGGTGGTATAGGAGAAAACATCAAAGCGATGAGCATGAACTAAAACTTCTGCACTAACATCTGCTTGAGCAACATGGGAGCAAATCCCACAGTAGATAGGAAAATGTTGATGAGTGTAAAAAGAACTTAAATCTATGTTTCATCATACACCTACATAACATAAAACCACTTTACGTGCATCCCTTCATGAGCAGTTGTTTGTACTTTGCCAGTGGACCAAATGAAAGCTCTGATCCTTAAGATTTATCTTTTCATAACAAGCACTAAAACACACCCCAATGCGCAACCCTCAAAAGCAGATGAAGAACGGATGCTTGACACAACACCAAGATGAAATTGTGTTTAGAAGGGATGCCTCTTATTGTTGCATCTGTTTCTGATCTGTGTTTTTTCCATGGCATGTTAGCCTGACAGGAAGAGCTTGGCAGACAAATCTATCTTTGCAGGAACCTGTTTGTGCTAACCAAGATAAGCTCCTATTTAATATTCCTTGTAACATTGCATCTGGACTAGGCCTTGCATGCCTAGATGTTGTGAGAAAAGATTTCAGATCATATTATGAAGGAAAGTTGAATGAGTTTCTGGTTTATGTGACGGAATAGATGTGGTTTAAGAGGTAATATACAAAAAAGAAGAATGTTACTAGTACAAGGCTGCTTGATACCAACTATAGCATATTACAGTGTGTTGGTTGAACTATATTGCTACTGTGAGAGACAGTTTGATTCAGTGTTCTCAGTAACCCATAAAAAAAACATCAGTTTCTACAGCTGTCCAAGAGGGACTTCCTCCGTTCACATGAAGTCTCCTTTCCTCCCATGAGCCTGACAGGCTGTTGATTACTATATAGGGCTCATATCTTAACTGGCTCCCCTACTGGAGTGAGTATGGTTTTGATTAAGGGTAAGTGCGCTGAATAACCAGAAGCCTCAAGAGAGGTGGCTAATATAAAACAGACCTCTCTACAACACCAACAAATCATGAAGAGACCAGTCTCTGTCTCCATGATACTGGACAAACATCTCTTCCGCAGAAAGCCCCACTGAGTCAACTTAACCTGCACTATTGCTAAAGATTCCTCCTTTTTTCACCACCTGAACTAATATCTACATTACCTAAGGCTATGCTCTCCTATGCAGTTAGAGGAGGCTTTAGATGTCAATAATAAGGAGTGTGTGAACTAGGAACTTGTGCTTTAGGGTTTGTTACCACAGTTATGGCCATCCCTGGAGATGTCTTTGGGAACTGCTGTTTGTTTGAGAGTTCTTTGGGAACTTTTAAAAAATTTTTATATGCCCAGTATAAAACCACTTAGGTGCTTGCTGCTCTTGGAGCTGAAGCCACCAGACACAGTCCAGAGACTGCTCTAGGCCCGTAAATTATCCTAGAGGAACGTAGTCGATAAAGATTTGGCTGTAACACAGATGAATATTTTGAGGAATTTGGCTTAAGCTTTATTATTAAGTTTATATGTGGGCTAAACCATACTTATTGTAATTACAGTGACCCTAAAAGACAGTTTTTGTCTTTTTAAATATTGATCAAAGATACAAGTCTCGGAAGAAAGTGGAAAGCCTGTCCAGATACGGATGAGGTTATCAGTGGTCATGCAATCATGCTATCGCTAAATAACCTCAGCAAGTCTGATTAAGTCTCCTTTACGCGTGCATTGGGTACAGTGGGTATTTCACAGTTTCACAGGTTTAACTTTTGGCAGTCTAAGTTGCAAGCACCTGTTTTTTTTAAGGCTATATGGCTTTTCTTGCCATCGTAATGGAAGCATATTGTCTCCTAATGAGACATTTCTGATTTGCCAGTGTAAACCTGTCAATACCCATTTGTAGTTTTGTTTTATTAAATGAAGTGTGGCATTTAATCATTGATTTGAGAAGACAAATTGTAGCTTCGTAAAACCACAACCTCTGATATAAAGCCCACTTGGCTTTAAGTCTGTTAGATAAGTTGCAGACACAAAAATTACTGGGAGCTGCGCCAGAATGGTTTCAAATGACATGCCATTCACTGTCAACCCAGCTGGGTCTTTATCACATAGTATTTTTTTCAGTACTGTATATTTGCTTTAATTAACCTGAAGTTTTTTAACAGTGACCATATTCTTCTGTGATTTCTCAGCTTTCAGGGTTATGACCCTGTCTCCAATGTATATCATTAGAAGCTGAATGTTCATCCACTAGGGGACATTTTATCCATGGACTGTGTTGCCATTCTCATCTTACCCTGTGCATAAGAAAAAGAGCTGAGCCTTTGCATGTCTGAAGTGACCCCTAGTCTAGCTCATTTCGTACAGTAAGTTTCAACATGCTTGTAATGTCTTGTTTAGGAAGTGGACTCGGTTTTTTGTTGGATTGTGTGGACCGCTGGGCCTAGAGAACGAGGCCTCTGTTCTCTCAGGTCTTCCCTTTAGGAATGTCTGGCTAGAGGCTCTGTGAAGGCCTGTAATCCTAGTATCCTGGCAGTGAAACGCAGTGGAACTGCTCCAGATATTGCTAAGAAGCTTAAAAAAAAACCCAGGCTGGAAATTCAATTACCTTTACTTTAGAGCAATATGGCGGTCACGTGAAAAGAAGTCACTCTGAGTAATAACTTATTCTCTTCCATCATTGTGAATAACAGCATCTCCTGGACTGACTTCCCCAAGTGCCCTTGGAGTTTCCTTCTCCCCTACATCCACTTACAGCATGTAGCCTCTGTTTGGATTGTATGGGATGCATTGCCTTAAGAGAGCGGAAGACTGTTTTTGACGGATATTCTTCCATATTACTGTTGTCCCATGCAATACCTATTAAGCCATTTTAAATGTAAAAACTCATTATCTACTCAAATTCAATATTTGTGTATATTAAACATGGGCCTGTTTGTCCCGATAGATGTCTGCATGGCAACATGTAATGTCATGGTTTGTTTTAAGAAATTTCTTGCTTGATCCCTCAGGCTTGCTTGAACAGAAAACAGACGGAAGGCAATTGAAATCCTAAGTGACTGAAATACTGTTGGACAGGGTTCCTGAATTACATTACATCTATACTGCAGCTATTGGGAAACTCTCAAAACAGACTTTTGTGTTCCTAATGTTCTAGTGATGATACTACTCCTGTCAAATTTTACAACACAGGAAATAAAAACTAATACCAGTAAATTCCATATAGCCACTGAAAATGTATGAATTATACTATATACTATATCTCAGAAGACTGAACACTTCTCTAATACTTATTATTTGTTAATGAGTATATTTGTCAATAATTGGCTGCCTTGCTAATGGTAGCATTAATATAAGTGGTTCCTAATGTTACTACTTCATGTTTTGTGCAGCAGGATGCAGAACAATGTTACATTATTTGATGAAGCCAGGATGAGACTATACTGTTTTTATCAGGTTGTCTCTGCTTTAAACTTGTGTCGCTTTGGGACTGGCGGTTTATTCTGGAAGGAGTGTCTGTGAGAGCCTTACAAAGCGTAGAAAGTAAGGTCCAGTCTATCCATTGTTGCTTTTCTCCCTTGTTGCTTGCTACTCCCATGCAGAAAAAAGGGAAAGAGTTTATTCTGAACATGATAATGTGGAGGAGGGTTGACAGAGACCATTTTAGTTCAGTTTCCTTCAGTGTGTCATCATCCTACCCTGTAACCTAAAGAAACAAACAAAAAATGCATTAAGATAAAAGGCAAAGCAATTTAGCACTCAAAGCATTCAGCTTATCATGAAACAGAGGATTGCTGAAGATTTTCAGCTGCAATGTCCAAATTTATTTGTTGTTACTGGTGTTGTTAAATCTGTATAAATCAATGTACTCTACTTTTTTCATCCAAAAACTGGAAAGCTGACACCACTGCTTTATTTAGTACATCTGGGGTTAGTTAGAAGTGGAGGTGTTTCCTCTGGGCTGTTCAGCTTCCTTTCACATCTCACCCCTGAGAGTGTCGTAGGATTTTACTCTCTACATGGTGCAGCTCTGAAATATGACGCATTCATCTGCATCTTAGGATTTATTCTTGGTTTATAGCTCCACTGAGACCCCTTATACCTCACTTATCAGCTCATTTCTCCGTCTGCAGAGGCCTAACACCCCCATTATCATCTAGCACAGCACTCCACGGTGATAAACAGGCCATGGAGTTCATGTCTTGGTGATCTGCTCACGTGAATGGAGCCTGTGTTACCGGCCGTCTCCTCAGGTTTCCAGAAGGTGACTCTGAATCTGGACACAAGTTAGGTATGATGTCAGGAGAAAGATGTTATCTGAGGTTTCTGTCTGTCCAGTGTTCCCTTTGTGACCTCAGGTCTTTAAGCACATCTTGTTACTGTTGAGGTACGGTGCTGCTTAAATAAATCCTCTGAAAAAGACATAGCTGTTAATGTACTGGGATGACTAGATGGTTACTGGTAATAAAACATGAGAAAAGTACCTTTTTTCCGGAAACGGGTCATTAAATTCTGAATAGATGAAAGAGTTTGTCTGACTGATTTACCACAATTCATACCACAAGCTTAAGCTAGGTTATTGTTTCAATGCACAGAGTCAAACATGTATATTCTAAATTTTGGATGGCATTGCTGGTGAACTTTAAATGTTTAAAAGTAAGCGATAATTTAATTCGGAATAATGCTAAAATGGATCAAAATGCTGTGTTAGGACATTTTACGAAGTATAACATGTTTGCTAAGACTCTGTCTTCCAGAATTGTAATGTTATGCTTAGCTAGTAAGTTTTACCAAGCAAGTAAGTGTTGTAAACAAGTGATTGTCCCACCAATATAGTTTACATGTAAAGAATACCGTTTATGTCCATCTCAATGGTGCTGGTTCTGAACCAGTACATGTAACATTTAGTTCCCTGTTTTTGTGTTTTTTATGATTGAATGACCACTTGAATGATTGTAATGGTAGTTTTGATGCACGGCACTGTGTTGTAGTGTAGTTATAATGTAACATGCACTGTGTAGGCGTACACATAACTACCATTTGGGGGAAAATACAGCGTAAACATACTTGTAAATTCATTTCTTCCGAAATAAGGTGTTGATACAGTAGTTCCCATTTAATACAGTTCCCGGACAGTACAGCTGAGTATGAGTCCATCTTAATGAGTTCAATTGTGTTACTATGAATGTTTGGGCATATGTTTGAGACAGCTTTGTTTGTTTCTGCTATTTTTTCGTTCTCTCTTTCATTCTGTCTTTGTCTCTTGCTCTCTTTCGTCCCCTTATTTCCATAATAGGCCTTAGGGTTGAGGTCTGAAATAGAAACAGCCGTCTCCCTCTAGAGCCACCTGGCTCAACACAAACACACACATACTTAAGTAATACTTCTTGTCCAACAGGATGACACACAGAAAACTCATCATTCTGTCTTGCTTTTTCTGTCATTTACACAAAAGTGACAGTTGGGGCAGCAGAAAAGAATAGTGCGGTGGTGCCAGAGCCCACTGGTGTTTGTCAGACAGCAGAAATAGCAACAATACACACATATCTGTATACCTCCAGACAGCAGACAGGGAGTTCGCGCCAAACCTCTTAGCCGAAAACACACATCCACACGCAAATAGTGACCTTAGAGAGGTTTAAACAAACTTGCAAACATAAACAGACTGAAATCTAAACAGGAGACCTCATTTGTGCACAATTGGGTTGCTAGACCAGACAGGCTTTGCATGTGTAGTGATCCAAGCTCTCACACATGCAGGTCGAGCAAAGACCTTTTCATCTCCTATTCTTTTGCTCATTCATCTGACAAGCGTAGAACGTGGTGGTTTAAGGTGCAGAGTATGGTAGTGTCCAGACCACCATGCTCAACATGCCGTCCGCAATCAGAGAGACGCAAATTGTCGATCGCTAATCCTCCTAAAGCCCAGTCCGCTTTGATCCACACCCAGAAAGATGAAAGCTTTTAAGCCAGACAACTGCTTTTACACTGGTTTTCCTGCTTTTTTTGATGTGTCCTCTGTCCTTTTACTCGTTTGTCACATCTTGAGAGAAGAAAGACCAGATGGCCATGAGTACAAAGAATGATGTCCCTTATATTAATGTTTCCACATGTGCTATATTAGAAACCTGCTTTGTGGCTTTGTCATTTGGCTTGGTGCATTTGTGTTTCATCCAAACCAAACAGTGGAGTGATATTGCTGAAGAAATAGAAAATGCTATAAATTTGTTTAAATGTTTAAAATTATGTGAGACTAAAAACAATTTTCCTACTTCTTTAAATTGCTTGGTCCAATCCCAAGTTTATTTCCACCCACCTTCCTCTGCCCACACAGGTCTTGTTTCTCAAAGCGTTATTGTTTGTTTTTGTTCTATACAATCAAACTGCAGTTTGATTGCACCATCATTGTGAGAGCCAATTCCAAGTCAATTCCTAGACGCCACAGCTCTGCACAGTTTAGCTCCAACCAGCTCCAAATCACACCTGCTTGGAGGTTTCTAGTGATCCAATATATGGCAGTAGTCTGTATTCAGCATTCAAACAAGGAACCTAAATTAGAACAAAACAAGCAGTGCTAAGTTGCAAATGATACTGTCATCGTCAGCCATTGATTGTCATCTCATGGATACATATATAGAGCAAAAACAGATGGCTTTGCATTCCCTCTTTACTCCGTTGTTTCTTTGCTTTCATCAGTTCTATTTTTTGACTGAGAATGCTGTATCTGCATTCTTATCAGTTACACATGATAAGCTTAGTGGGGTCATATTAGGTTGTTAAACTTTTTTTTTTTTTTTATATTTGTTGTAATGCAATGTTTATGCTTTTTAAGGGGCAAAAAACACATTATTTTCCACATACTGTACATTTTTGTTTCTCCTCTAAGCCTGCATGCTGATACTCGTCAACTTCATCATTCTAAAAAAGCGAGCTGTGCTCTGATTGGCCAGCTATCCAATGAATTTTGTTTGGTTGAAGAGCGCAAGCATGTGGCGCAATTGTTACTTACCTCACCATAACGTGATGCTGTGTCCCAGCGCTATGCAGCACTAGCCTTCACTGCTCAATACTTGCGTTTGAATAGTAAGTATTATGTTCTTTTAATAAGAAAATGTAACTTACTTAAAGGTTGTGAGTCAGAAGTGCCAGACTGTCCTTGCAGATGTAGAATTACTCAACTTTACAGTCTCCAAACACAGCAAGCGTAGACTACAGGTTTTAGAAGTCCGTACTCTGTAAATGCTCAGAATACACTCTAATATTTGTGTTGAACTGTTCTGGAAAAGTGTTGTGAATACAACTTGACCACTGATTTTGAGTTGTGCCCTCTTTTGGAAGCACAAACAAAGTAGTTTCACTTTCACAACAACACACAGCGCGTGCAGCAGCAACGCTACAGCGAGAATAAAAGCTCCACCTTTTTTCTTTGCATAAACATTTTGGTGGTGTTTGAAGATAAACCCACTCTGTGATGTAGAAAAGTGGGGTGTGTTTAAACAAGCGGTTTTAGGGGGACATGGAAAAGTCCTAACTTTAATAAAGAATATCTCTTTGGTTTTGTAACTTTAATCTTCAGGGATCTTATGTATGCAATAACAGCTTGTAGCACTCCAAAGAGAAAGAAAAAGTTGAAATTGCATCCTATGACCTCTTTAATGTTATATACAGTGAATGCTGTCATCTTGCTGAACTCAAGAGATCTGAACAAGGCATTGATTGATTGATTTTTTTTTTTTTAAAAGAGAACACCCAAATGCACGCCTTGTAGAGGTTAAGGAGTACAGCTGGGAGCAGCTTAGTGGGTAATTTATCTTTCAGCATAGTAATTAGCCCAGAGAGGGACTGAAAGCAAAACCACTTTCCGTCCCTTCCTTATTCCTTCCCTCTTTCTCTCCTAACTACTGAACTGTGTCTCCTGCTCTCTCTGTCTGAGGTATATTTCATATCGGTCTTGTATATTATCTCTGGCAGCTGCACGTGATTCTAATGTGTGTGTATGTTGGCTCACAGCATGTCTCATCACTCTGAATCACTACACACTTTTTTGCCTGACTGGCCTTCTTTCATTCATAATACAGTTTGTCTTTGAAAAGTCTTCTTTAAAAAGACTAAGATGTGTTAATACAGTATCTGCAGATATTTTAATGTGACCTTAAGTTTGCATAATAGATTTTCTACATTTTAGAACCTGTGATAAAACCACAAGCTTTCTTAGACATGCTTGACTGATTTTCTGCACGTACTTCTTCAGTGGGATGTGTCAGTGTTTTGACATTTAGGAGAAAAGGTTATGTTGTAAGTGTGAAATCTGCATCATCTCTGCAGGTGGAGGGAATCTCTGCATGACAACTTCTCGTTTTGGAGTTCCTTTATCGGAGGTCTTATCATAACATCTGGTGAACTTGTGCAGCGTGGTTTGGCTGCAGTTTGTTTTTCAGTGGAGTCTCTTAGCAATACTATAATTTCACAGTTGTGGTTGAATGAAATGTGTGTAAGCAAAGAGAGACCTTTTTCATTTACCAGCATAAAACCATCAGTCACACACAGAACAACACATTAAAGTAATTATTCCAAACTCATTATAGTCACAATTCAACCTAATTTGGCTCATTTCCAGTGATCTCAGCGATCCGGGAGCTGATACAACACAGTCTGGTCTTAATTAGATAGTCGCCTAATTAGTCAGCTTTGATTTGAGTTGCAAATTGCTTTAAGTGTGATTATACTATAGATTTATCGACTTTCGAAGTCATTTGTCATGTATGTTTTTTTTAGCTCAAGAAATGGAAAGGAAATCCTTTTTTTTGTATTGTAGTAGTGGTGCTTTTTTCAGCTGCTTTACCATTCACTGTAAAGAGAAATCTGTCAAATTTAGACCACTCTGAGGTTGCCGGAATGTGACCGTAAAACTACAGTAACAACATTTTGACCTAAACCTAACCTCGCTTCTAAACCTACCTGTCACAGGGTTTTAGCCAAATCGTACAAAATCGTACGAGTGAGGTTATACGAATATGTACGAATTGGTTGTGAGTATGTGTTGGTTGTACAGACAGCATTGTACTGATGATTAGACAGCAAAAAATAAGCAGAAACGAAAAAAGCAATACCAGCACAAATGGAAAAAAAGGGTCTTTCTAAACATATAGACTGGAAAAGTAAATGTTTGGAGAGGCAAGAAATAAAACTGTTGTGATCCGCTCAGTATTTACAGCTCTTCACGGTTGCTGGGATGCAAATCTCTTAATATGCACTGTGGGTGAACATATATTCCCTAAAACTCAGCAGCTAGTCCTACAAAGAGATGGAGATGTGAAAGTGAAATAAGAGAGGTCAGAATCTCAGAAGATCAGAGAGAAAGTGTCCCATAAGCCCCCTGCTATGGAGGAAATGAATGTTTGGGTTGTGACGGACATGTAGCTGAGATGGGTGGTCACCTCTGACTGACTCTTTATCACCCCAGCGCTGCATGAGATGTTAAATTGGATGGAGAAGATTTGGAGAGTGTTTGTGTGACTATACAGTATGGATATGGTATACGTAACATGGTTCAATGTACAGAAAGAGCTATTTTGGTAATCATGCCAAGTTGCTGTCAAATGTGGCATAGCAATGCAGTCTAAACTCAAATGTCATCATAGTCGTCTAACATTCTGCACAAATAAACCAACATTATTGCTTTGCCCTGAGCTCAGTGAAAAATAAATGCATTGAATTTCTTAAACACTCAAAGTAATTGATAAAAATTGTAACTTACAGTATTAGTAGTGTTTTCCACTATTATTGCATGCTTATGCATGTTTATGTTTGTTAGGGCCAATTCCAGAAAGGTGCCCTGCTTTGTGCCTGTTATGCTGTTATGCACAACCTTTGCCATTCATTTTATTGCATTAAACCTTTAAAAAAGTGCATTTGTCAGGAAGTATGAATTGGAGAAGGAAGTACATTTTTACTCAACTCTTCAGTTTTTTTTCTGAGCAATATCACTTAAGTGGGTCACATTTTGCAATTTTGAAGAAGGTACATGCTGACTTGTCAAGTATAAATACATTTAAAATGGTTTGATTACTGAAATCTGTGTTTTATTGGGTAGTAATAAATGCTTTTACTAAATGTGATTAACTGTAGTGATGTAGCTGTTGAGTGAAACAGATGGGAAATATACTTCCAAAACTGGTCACAGTCGGTCACTGTTGAGCTTTGAAGCACCAAGTGCCTATGTCTATTTATTTTAGCTCTATTGCTGTGGTTTTCCCTTGAGCACTTCAGTGATTGATTAACGAGTGTTAGCGGTAATTATAGTGCAGTCTCAGTCTAGTGAATGAACCTGTGACATTTCTGCTGTCTGTTTAGGAGAACAAACACAGGCTGCGCACTGCTTCTCTTTTTTTCTCTCCATTATTTTATTTTGAGCCCTAAAATACAGTCTGCAATGACCGGTCTTGTCCGGTATGTTGTTCTGTATCTTTGTCGTTGTGGCTATTTGACTCTTTATATTTAAAACTTGTGCAAACAGGCAAAGACACCAGTCGGAGCTATATTTAAGAAACCAAGGAAAAAGGAAGGGCAAAATGACAAAAAAAGAATGACAAAAAGGAAAAAAGAAAGGGAGGAATGGACAGGAAAACAAATGACTTGGTGAGAGATGCTGCTGATGGTGAATTTCTGTTCTTTAGTAAAACAGAAAAGAAATGTATAAGTTTTTTTATTTTTTTTAGTCATTGGATTGTTACAGATGTATTTACATACACTAATATTGACACCCTTGGTAAATCTGAGCAAGGATGGCTGTGAAAATAAATCTGCATTGTTTATCTTTTTGAACTCATTCAAAACATGACAATTTTTATTTTCACCATCAGGGAAATAATTAAGAATTTCCAATTAACATAAAATGTTACGAAGCCGCCTGGAAAAGGATGCGTGTCTTTATCATCCTAATACACGTCGAGGAGTAGAGTTTGAGTGGCTAAAGACTTCGAGGATCACAGCTGGAGAATTGCAGAAATAGCCGAGTCTCAGGGTCAGAAAACCTTTACAAAAATAGTCAAACAGCTCCTAAATCAGCACATGTTGTTCAGAAGGGTTTAAGAAAAATTCAGAGGAGAAGAAGAGAAATCTCCAGCCTGTTCAGTTGTCAGACAAGACTGGAACTACAAATGGGACTGGCTTCTATGATCAGATGCAATCACGCAAGATGGGTTTGGTGAACACGGCGATTAAAAAGTACTCCATGTGTACAAATATACTGCTGTATTTTTGATTTTGTGGTCCTATATTTCAGCCAGAGCTCCAGGACATCTTGTTTAGACACATAGCATCATGGATTCCATCAAATACCAACAGATAATAAATCAATAACTCTCTTAGAAATTCTATAATGGGCCATGGTTGGGTCTTCCATTGGGACAATAATCCAAAACAAACACAAGAATTAGTCAATCAGCACAAAATGAAACCTTTGCCATGGCTGTACTAGTCCTCTGACCTGAACCTGAGTGAGGTGAACTAAAGAGGAGAACCAACATGAAGCTAGTAATCTAAAGGATCTGTAGTGATTCTGGATTAAGGAGTGGTCTCTTTTCTCTTATCATGTGTTCTCCAAACTCTTTAGGCATTACCGGAGAAAACTCAGAGCTGTTATCTTGGGAAAAGGACATACTGTAGGAATAACGGTACCAAAAATTGTTGCCAACATGTATTGGAAAAAAACATTTATTTCACAATGCCATTTTCTTCCCATTTCAATTGTTTTAATTCAGTGACGGGTTAGAATTTTGTACATATTTTGAATGAAAGATCAAAAGGACAAACAACAGATTTATTTTCACAGCCACCTTTGCTCAGATTTGGAGGGCACTGTAGATATATTTACAAAGAAAGAAGTTTGCATTAACAGTAACACTTTATTTTAAGGATAAGTTTGCACTATTAACTAGTCGGTTATTATTTTCATGCATATTGCTAGCACATTGGCTTCTTATAAACCACTGCATTATTGTACATCCCTTAACCCTACCTCAAATAAATAAGCAACTATATAACTATTAATACACATCAATATTATGAGTTTATTGAGACACAGGTTGTAGTTAACAGTTATTTAGTCCTCAGACTAAAGTGTGAGCCAAAAAAGAATCACTATCCATAATAGAGTGTTACGAGTTAAAAAATGTGATAAGGCTAAAAAATTACATATTTTTGTATTTTCATACTTTATTTGCTTTCTTTTGTATTTTTAAGGTGAAATGCTGCATGTTTTCAGATTCACCATATGTTCCCATAGAGACGGTAATGACCTCAAGTAAGATAGATAGAACGTGAGACAAAGAGAGGGGAAATAAGAGTGATGAGGGTGTCTAAAGTTAATGAACTTTTTAAGTGCCGTACATTAACTGCAGGTCAGTGGAGTCTGACGCCGTGGAGGGGGGACGCAGGAGCTTTGTGGGGGAGAAAAGGTCAAGGCCGGAACGGATGGAGAGGATGGCGAAGGTCAAATGCTAGGGAGGAAAAGACAAACAAGAAGAAAAAGAGACCGAGAGAGAGAGGGATGGGTTGAAGATGGCCACTAAATCAGGAGCAATCTGTGCTTACAAAGACGGCGGCGGATTTAAAAGTTCCCACACAGTCTGTACTCATGTTTTTCTTTTGTATTTGTTGATAAAGCACTTACAATAAGACTGTATGGGAAAATGCTACGGAGGGTGTAAATAGGGTGTAATTTCCTGTTTCCAAACAGCATGATCTGGCATGGATCAGATTCCTCCTTTTTTTTATTTTATCATAGATCCAAGTTTACTCCCAGCCGTATTTGAGTATTATACCAAGAGACCAATTATCACAGAAGCAAGTCAATCTGTTTATTTTATCAGCCCATATAGCTGCGTATCATACTACAGTTCAGCTCACACAAGATTGGCTTTGTGCTGGTGTATAGATGCTGTAGATAACAAGACTGACTTAATCAAACCTCAAGGGAAAATAAGGACATGCAGAAAACACGGCCGGTTTAGACCAGCACAGTATGACAAACTATGACACGCCATGATAAAAGCAAGGTATAAGATCTACCAAGATAGAGTGGGAAAAACCATGCTGTGTGTATGTGATGTGCCTGTGGTGTGTGTGTGTGTGTGTGGTTTTTATGTCTATAATTACATTAAATGACTGGAAGGGCCAATTTCCCTTCCGCCTGCTTAACCCGGTGATTTAGATAGGGTCACCAGCACTCACCCGTCGATACTCACACACCATACTGGAGTTATTTTTGCACTAGTGCTGTCGATATTCATCTGTGATCACGTCTTTATCATAGCACCCAGTTTCAGTTTACAGTGAGGTTCGATGAGGTTGCTTTATGCTGCTTTTAGAGGAAAATTGTTCAAGGCAAGACATCCCAGGTGAATGGGGTAAAGAATGTAACTTCTAGATTTCCCCATACTTTCCCAGTTGATGGGAGTTGTTTGAAATGTTATGTTTATGTATGCAAATGATGCATCTAATTAAACACTTAATACACACTTATTTCCATGCATTTCCAGGAATCTGAACATTTAATTTTGTTGATTTGGATCTCTCTTTTTACATAGCATACAAAAATAAATGCATGCATGCATACGTTTTTTTAGCAATAAAAGAAAGAAGTTCTATATGAACAAATCACAAAAATAAATTATAATAATCAATAGCCACATGTAAGTGCTACTAAAGTGCAAATGTTTGGCTGAAAAAAACTCATTTTGTGAAAACCTATAGTGATATGTAGTGTAATTGTAGTAAATCTAAAGATGCAAATAGATGAAGAACAATAAAATAAACCCACTTAAATTAGTATTTTTAAATGTTTGTTTTTCGTACCTGTCTAAAACTATATGTTATGAAAAAATCCCCAAATATCAAAATTGAACAGTGCATGAAAAAAAAACATTGTTTTGCCTTCTTGTATTTTGCTGATTAAAGAATAAAAAGAAAAACTTTTCATTAAAAATGTTTTTCTTTTTGACTTTAATGAGAAACTTAAGGGGCTGGTTTGAAATTTGCAGTAAAACATACAGGTTGTTATAAACGTGTTTTCATTTATGTTTTCAGTCGCCGCACGACTCACTTACTATAACGTGAAATAAACACCCCCCCTCCGCCATCACCACCCTTGTAGTTTTACTGCATTCGCACAAATGGGCTTTGATGTCAGTTAACCCTAATGCAAACACACAAATCAGAGCAGCGAAGAGTGTCTGCACTGCTTACAGCAGCTTTCATTTGCTAATGGGCTTCTGACCCAGAACCAGGGCCCACCTGTCGCCCCGAGCAACCAGACAGCCGGCGCTGATAAGGCTCTGCAGACCTACAAGTGCAGTGGTTGCAGGCTGGAGCACACATGACCCGTGGACATGCCGTCTGACTGAGACTAAACTCAGCATCTGCTCTGATTGTTTTGGGCTGTTTGTTGTTGTTGTTATATCAATTACACTCTAAATTGTGATCGATGAGGCATTGTTATGGCTTATTTCACACTTTGTGTAGGCAATGTTTACCATGGTTTATGATTTTGTCAAAATGTTCAGTTTAATCCTTAACTCCTCCCCTCCCCCACTGCCAACATTTTTGGATCTTTTTTTCAAAATTTTCATGCCCTCCAGAATATTTTGTTGTATGAATGTTAGTTTTATGCATTTATGCAGTTTTATTTATTTTTTTTATTAACACTTTTGTTTCGTAATAAACAACATTTTGAACAAAAAGGAGTCTTGTGTTCAAGACTAGAACCATATCAAATTCAGAGCAATCATCAAATATAGATAGATCACTTCCTAAACACCCCTAATGCTGGCAAAGTGAACCACTGAACCTGAACCACTTCCTGTGTCAATATTTCACTCTGTAACATTTGATTTACATGCAGTTTAATGCTTGATTGCATTATTTTATTGCATATGCATCTGCACAAAAACAAATATTACAAATATTCATCAGTGACAGGGAAAGGGTTAACGAAACAGATTTAAAAAAGAACTTTAAAATAATGCAAAACCTAAGGAAATGAGCAGACTACCTATTATGTTATATAATTGCACCCTCTCACCTCACCACTGCTTTTCGTTAATCCTTTTTTTTTTATACGGACTCTTTGACCTTGATGCTCTTTCTCTTGTCTGTCTGCTTGTCTCTTCATCTTATCTGAACTCTTTGAACTCTTGTTATATTCTTTGGATTAGTGCAGTCAGCTGTGTTTGGGTGAGAGTGTGAGAAAGTCAGGTTCGGTAGTGTCGGAGTTCATCTCGTTCCACACACACCATCTCCTTCCAGGTTTTTCTCCCAACTCTGGCATTCTGCCTATTAACCCTCGCTCTGTCTGCTCCGTGCCATTCATAACTTGTGAAGTGTCTATGGGAGCGAGAATGTGCCCCTTAGCAAGAGCTCTTGTGTCTTACTTTTATTCACAAACAGTGCATGACAATTGACAGGAAGGTCTGCATCTCACAAGTCATAAAGTTAAGTCACCTATACTTCTAAAAATAAAGGTTCCAAAAAGGACTTTTTGTAGTGATGCCATATACTGTAATCCCAAAGAACCGTTCAGTCAGTGGTTTATGAACCAAAGGTTTCATAGATGTTTAATGATATGGTGACACAGTGGTGCACAACACAACAGAAAAAAAGCCAATGAGTCAATGAAAACATCTTTTTCAGTCTGAAAGTGCACCATGTATAAAGTTATTGTCTCTCAAAAGAAAGAGTCAAATTCATTGAAATGAGTAATTTTAAAAACAAATCCCAAGCCATTTCATGTTGACCTTAACATGAAACATTAGCATATCGATCACACACTTGTTGATCTTTTCGCATTGGTCTGCATGAAAATACAAATTCGTTCTTTGTCACTAGGCGCCACTTTTTGAGCATTAAAAGATCACAAACACTGCTTTAAATGAAATCAACCAATCACCAGAGGGGTTTAGAAAAAACAAATTAAAATAATTATTTGTGAGTCGCTGAACAAATAAGGTGAAAATAAATACATATTTTTAAAAAATTGACTAAAATATGTCAAAAAACAAAATATGAACCTTTCATAAACCATGATAGGGGCACTTTAAAATTCATTCACAATGCATCACTGTATCATATCTGGATTGTGACTGAAGCTTTCTTCTTTTGTGCAAGAAGCATCCAGCATGCCTGAAATGCAGGATCAATTTCAGCATCAGATCGCGTCATGCTCTGAACGCCTTTCTGCACAACCCTCAGATTCAGTGCTGTGAACTCTCTGACTTCTGTGCTGAGTCGACAGAGGACAAACTTTGAAGTGAGGGCTACTTCAATGTGTAAAGAAACCACATGTTCCTATTCAGGACATTAATATACGAGTTGTGAAGATGTTTCTAGAAGAGAAACAACATGCGATGTGCAAAAGGGAGTGAAACTGTGACACCCGTTAGCACATTTATTATCTCACACTTCACAGCACACATATCCCGTAGAGAAACGTTTACACTGACAGTGATTAAAAAGATGGAGGTCACAAAGTCGCCTGTGCTGTTGGTTTTTCTAGTGGGATTTTTTACACGACTGCTGTATCCAGCTATATCAGGGTCATGTGAGCTCTGTCTGCCTGCACACTCATTTATAGTCCAAAATGGTCATCAGTAGTAACTAATTCTTCCTATTAATTATATTTCAAAAGTTGGCAGCTAAAACACAACACATTTTCGTTCTGAAACAGCGTGGTTGAGGTGGTTTCAGCATTGCTTGAGCCTTTCTGTCTTTCATTTCCATGGTAAACTGACTAGTGTTAAAAACACAGGTTTTGTGCATTTTTGTCAGCACTTAACAGGTTTGCACTTGTTTCTAAAACACTGAAAACTGAACACAGTTAAATCAAGATGCATTTACTTAAAGCAAAATGACTTAAGTCTTGTTGTTTAGTCTTAAAACAGTGGAATAAGAGACTTATAAATAAAATACACTTTTTCTTATTCCATTGTCAGAAGCACTTAAAAAGTCAATTCAAGTAAACGCATCTTTCCTTCTTTTTTTTGGATCCTGACCTGAATGAAAGATATGCCTGAAAGGGATGTTTGAGGTTTTTCGCACCGCTCTGTTATTTCAAGCATACAGAGCAAGTTGTTGATGGAGGTCTGTGTTTGTGTGTTTGTGTGCATGTGGTGGCATGTTTGCGGTCGCGGCTGACCTCTCTGGCTAACTGCCTGACAACCATTTTCTCTGCAGTGGCTTAAAGCATCTGATATATAAAATTCCTCGTATGCCAATTGTTCACGGTGATGAGATTAAATGGACACATTTTCCTAAATCTCCTGCTTTGATTTTTCTCCTGAGGAGTCTCACGTGTCTCCTCTAGCATTTCCGAAGAAAACTCAACCATGCTAAGACACTGAAGTCTGTGATCAAAGCCGGAGATTTAAATACTGGATGTCAAATTCTTTGGTAAATCAAATGAGCTGACCTATTTGTCCACATTCATTTAACTTTTTTATACTCCTGCTGCATGTCGACAATTGTCAATTTTTTTTTTTCATTTATTTATTTAGATATTTTAAAAACATTATTTTATTTGTCTAATAGAAAGATGAAAAGAACTGGAAAAAGAGCAATTATGAGCAAGGCCGGAGGCAAAGAAGCATTAGATTAGAAAAAGGCAGACTTTGAGAAGAAGAGAGTCAAATAGTGACTTAAATGAAAGCATTGATGTGGCATTCTGTGGTATACTGTATCTGACTCCCAATCCTGGACCCTCTCCAGCTCTCTCTCTTTGATTACAAGTTCTCAATGACGGCTTTTACCTCATTCTCATTTGTCTTCCCACACAAACACACACACACAGACCAGGACGTCCCTCAGAACAAAGATTAAAAGCAGGCTAAGAGACGAATCCGTCACAGACCGCATGTTATTGTCTTTTTGCGGAGGCATAATCTCTGCGGTTATATTTCCCATCAAATCAGAATTTATTCTTGTGATAAATTTGAGCTTTTAGCTTGTAGATCAGATGCGAGTCTGAGAAATCTGATTCTTGATCAGTGGCTCGAGAGGATTCTCTGATTTCAGTGTCAAAAGCAGGATGAGCTCTTCGCTGTTCCTGCCAAAGCAGGTGGTTTCCCACTGAAGAGTTTCTTTGGTTTCTTCTGTCGGTCAGTTACTATCACCAAGACAATCGACTGACAGTCCGTTTACAGCAGATTAGAGATTCATAATGAATTAGGGTCTTGATTTCACTTTCTTTCCAAATCCTGCAAGAATAGCAACTCAGATAACCTCCTGTTGTAGAGCTGCGCTGAACTTAAACTCTGCAAGCGGTTGGTATTGTGGATTATTCAAGGCCTTTAAGTTGAGCAATCCCCTTTCTGACCACATGAACTTCTCCCACACAGCTTCCACATCCTGAATGTCTAACTGTAATGTGGTTTCCTGAATGGTCAATTGTCCACTTAGATCCAACTGTCATAAAATGCTTCTAAAAAATGAATCTCTGTAGTATGGCAAAGAGAGCCCAATGACCAGTCTGTATCTAGCTGTATATTTATGTCTGAAGATTTGTCATTTACTCACGACCATGTCATTTCATTCCCACATTGTCTTTGTCTTCTTTGGAACACAAAAAGAGAAACAAAGAGGAATGCTAAAGATGAGAACCTGTTGCATTTGGTGTCGTTGACGTCAAATTGACGCCGTTGCATGTTTTCAATTTTGGCATGTTCCTCACACAATTGTATGGTTTCAGAAAACACTTCTCTTTTCCAAGGAAGAATGAACGTAATACTGGTTTGGAAGGATGTGAGTGTGATTTTATAATAGCAGAATTTTTTATTTCTGGAACATTTGCTTTTTTTCAATGGTGCAATATGTACTTCTTCGGTTCCACTCTTTTGCTTGGGTGGCAGATAATGAGGTAAGTGAAATGTTTGCTGACGTCCCTTCAAGGGTATCAGAAAGGATAGCGATGGCTCAGGGTCACACGGAACGCGTCTTTGCATCTCACTTTTTAGATGCAGCTCTCTAGAATGGTTTTATGCCTTCTCTGCCATGTTGCTGTCGAATAAAACGGCTGCCATGCCAACTTGCCACTGTAAACAAAAGCTCACAACACTAGCCCCGCCTCTGGGGTCTTCTATAAAAATCAAAATTCTTTTAACTTTACACAGCATCTTAAAACTGTGGCGCAAAAGGCTCAAGCCCAACAGTCATACAGTACAAGTCCATCTATCATCGGTTTTTATAGAAAAACAATGTAAAAGTAGCACATTAGGTAAAAAAAACGCGTTCTGGGTTTTAAGATGTCATACCATAGGTTGAGTCTAATGAAGAAAGGTAGAAATAAATTTGAATGGTGAAATACAGACCAAGCACAAAGATAAATGAGCTAAGACAGATCTTTTTTAGTAAAAACTTGTACAGATCCCAAAGGCAAAGGCGATAAACTCTATATACGTATGTGTATATATGTGTATATGTCATGCTGGAGCGGGAATTAACCAACTCATCATAGTCTTTCATTCACTACTGAAGCAATGGAGTTTCTGGGTATCATAACAGCTGTGTTTCAGAGTACTGTAATTGTAATAATTGTAATTAAAATGGCAATGGAGAAAGTAAAGTGCTTTTTTTGGCCTCCGTCCCAGCATGCGCTAATACAGAGCTGGTTTAACCCTGATCTTCTGCTTGATTTCTTGCGTACATGGTGATACTGCTTGAAAAATATTTTTCTAGAGGAAGGCCAGACCATTGCAAAACATCCATGTTTAATAGCCTCTTCATCCTCTGCTAGTCTTTGTCTGTGATCTGCTCCTGTAAAACTTTGTTTTAAAGTGTTTGTCTGAGAAGTCACACCTCACAGCTTTTTATGCCTTTCCTCAATTCTTGAATCATCAAACATCTGCGCTGTCCTCCACGGAAGACTGATTCACTGTAAGAATAAACTTGAATTTGGCTGGTTCAAGGAGGCTGAAGACTTGTGAGCTCTGGCTGTGAGCGCTCGGATGAGAAAGACGAAAAACCCCTCAGTGCGATGACGGGCCACCTAGCACGAAGTTTCACCTCGTAAAAAGTTCTGTCATTATAGCGGAGGATTTGCCCCAGGAGGTCTTCTCTTTCACTGCCGCTCTGGTGCTGTGGAGACAGAAGCATCGCACTGTACACACAAGAAGGGGAAATTGGCCCCTGAAATGTGATACGCACTGAGGTAAGAGCCGTCTTTCTCTCTCACACACCCCTGCAATGAAACACAAATATATGTCTATAAAATCAAAAACCTTCACACATGAAAACACTTCAAAGTCCCACCTTCCGCATCAAACCGTCCATATCTTGTTGATCTTTTAAGCTTTAGGCAAAAAAATTCCACAAAACCACTCAAATAATCAACCCTTGTCAAACACAGATTCCTCAAAGAAACATTTAGACATTACTAAAATAGTCTCTCTCTGACACACGCTATTGCTTTCCCCTGAATATTCAAGCCTAATAAATAATTGTGAGTCTGTTGGCAATCACAGATGTTTTCTACAGTTTGACCATGGCACTTCAGCGTGTTTACAAAATAATAATTTTTACAAGAGTAATAATGATCATCTCCTTGCCAAGTCTTGTAAAGTATGTTAAAGAACGCCTCTCCAAAAGAAAAATCCCAAACTTGAAAAATAAGGAAAGCAGTTTTGCTTTTTTTGATACAGAGCTCGAGCAAGTCTTTTCACGTTTTTAATGGAATTGTTTTCCCAGTTCAAATGGTATGATCCTTAACTAATCCTAATTTCTTTCCAAACCAGTATGACCTTTTATTAAGTGAAAAGCAAAAGGATCACATTGCTCTTCACAATACAAAACCATGCTATTTCTAAGAGCCAATGGCACTTTCATGCTACACATTATGTTTATTATGTTCGTTCATATTTGGAAAGGCATGAGGATGAGCACACAATGACAGAAATGTCATTTTTGGTTGGTTTTTCCTTTGTGTAAAATGACGAAGGCTGGAAAAATGATGGTATAATAGTGTGACCGCAACACATGATAAAGTAACCAGACATGCAGTTTTCCGCAGGAAAAATTGTCATTGTGGCCATGATGATGTTTTTTTTTTCTTTTTAATTCTTATGAGTAATAAGAAAGTTTCTTTTGGAGCTTACAACTTGTCTAATATCTGCATTCATAGACAAGACTTTCCTGCTCTCTCCTTCTTCATGTCTGCATTAGTATTTATTTGTTACTATTCCTCCAAGCTACCTTGACCGCAAAGTCAGAAGTCAAAGGTCATAGGCGTAACACCCTCGTCCGGTCAAGCACAAAAGAATGGGTTTTAGGAAGCATCATGTTTTGCTGATCAGCCAGGCATTTGACACGTCAGCCCAGCCTTGAATCCTGTCGCTGGAACAGAGCCTTTTTCAGGAGAGCGATCATGAAGCCTAACGCTGTCCGTCAGCTATGACCAAAGCCAGTGAGGGGTTACATGCTTTACCTTCCAGAAGACAACAGAGTATGTCTGTCCGCCAAAACTAATAATCTTCACAAATCGTGATTTCCATCCATGGTTGGACATGGCGCTGCATTTCTAGCAAAAAAAACTGTGAAGCTCATCTTCAAGATTTTTTTTCTTCTTATCTCTCTCGATTCAAATGCATGTGAATGGGAGAGAGGTTTATTTAAGCTTGTCTGGACAGCACTTCAGCACTTTCAATAGAGAGTGTGTGCGGTCATTCAAATGTGTCATGAGTTTTAAATTCAGGTCTGTGCTTGATTTGTTTGCTGGTAATGGTCTGCTTTTTTGAGAACCTACAAAGTGGGTTTACCATGGCCTTCTGCCTGCCTCAGAAATACCCATTACTGGTAAATGCATTTAATATAAGAGCATGTAATCTATACCCAGACACTCTCTCATGCACCAAACAACTAGTCCCTTCCCAAGTACTTCTTTGGAAGTTTGCGGTACTTGGATAATTTCTCAAACTTAAGCGTTCCTATAAAATACATCACAGTGTTCATGAAGACATGCCAGTAGACACGTATTCCCATCCCACACACAGCGAGAGAAACACATGCACACTTTAAGACTTGCATGGAGCTTTTTTCATTATCCGGAATGAAACATCTGCAGAACGTCACCTCATAGAGTGATCACCTCAGAGGTTTGAGTGATTAGTACTGGCCTCCTTTGAAGATATCCAACAGATCAGTTAAAGTTACAGATTCAAAACGCCCTTGCGTAACGCCATCTAAAATGTAAAAGGTGATCCAAGTTTGAAGGGTTTACATCAAGGCCCGACTGCCACCCCCTGCCAGTTTTTTCCAAACAGCTATATCCATAAAGATCCTTTTAAGTGCCATATGACTTGGTTTTGACATGCAAGGCCATACAGAGAGCTAAGATATATGTCATGTGTTTACACATGATTGGTATTACATACCGGGCAAGTTTCCGAAATATGCTCTATTATGTTCTCCCTCAATGGCAATCTTTTGCGCTGCAGGGACTCCATGGCCGTAAACACTCAATTTGGACAATTTGTCATTTTGAGTGTTTTTCACCGATATTTACAGTAAGTAGGTGATTCACGGGGGAATGCTCATTCCTATTCTAATAATGTCTTAAATATGAGGGGAGTGTGAGTTTTTACCAGGTTTCTGGGAAATGGAATGATGTATGTGCACTATGCTCTTAAAGGTTGCGTAGGGTCGGGTAGACGTGCGCTAAACCACCGCTGCGCACTTGCCACAGCTGGAGGGGTTGAGGTCGCTCGCTCTGCCAGCAAAATGGCAGTGATTTATTGGCTGTTGAAGTTTAATGACTGAATTCATCTGCTTTGTGTCCCGTCCAAGAATCTGTCAGGGTTTTTCTGGATGTACCGGTCAGTGCAGACAAACACAGAAGTGCTGAGGAGAGCTGACATGCCGGGGGTTCTCTGTTGGTCTGGAATACTCCTCACAAGACTGCTGTGAGCCACCCAAAGCAAGATCAGGCATTTGTGACAAAGCCACCATCAAATTCAAAGGGTTATGTGAGGAGCATGATTTGCACATCCTTATTTACTGTTAAATATTTTGACCTGTATTTTTTTTTTCCATTTTGTGGAGCATTTCATCATGTCCAAGCAAAAGTCACCTACGTGATGAGTGTTGCTGGTGGTTGTTTTATTTGTATTTTTTTTGTTTTATGCTATGTAGTCAAACGAGTCTCAATGCAGGTGTATGTCAATCTCATAACAATTTGCTTCAGAAACTTTTGATATGACAAACCCCTCAAGAAGAACCCCAAAAAGAGTAGTATCACAGACGTCTTGAAAATACAAGGTACATGTTTTAAGCTCTTCAACTGCGGAGAAAACTTGTCCGGACAGCTTTCTAATTTTATTGCACAGACTAAAATAGAACAAACCCCTATCTTAAGCAGTTTGCTGTTCACTTGCACGTACACAGTCACACATTAATAAACATCCGTATGTTTAGACATCTACACTCCTTGCGCAATCACAAAGCACAATGTAAAGTTTCCCTGTAAGGCATGTATATTAATAGGTTGGCTTGAGAAAGTCAGTATCTCCTCCTAGAGGTGAGATCTTAAGACTGTTCACAAGTTTGTTTTTTAACTGTAAATCTCACTGATTAAACTAAAACTTGAAAGTTTTTATATAACTTTAAACCTTCAAACTTAAAGCTATTAAAACTCCTTCCAACATTTTGCCTATGCTTTCTCAAACCAGCTTGAAGTTTGTTTTTATTTTTGAGGATAAGGTTTACCCTGTATTAGAAGTGTGATGTACAAGTAAAATAATTCAATAAACCAGCGTTAATATATTTTATCTCTCACAGAAAATGCTTTCTACAGACTCTTTCACACACTTGATGTCTTTAAAGAAGCTCAATGTTTTGTTTATGGACCTGCGCAAATCCTCCAAATATGATCTATTTGAGTTGGCACTTGCCAGGTGAGTGACTAATCATACTGGGAAAAGACTGGCATTTATTAAAAAGGAGGTTAATGTGCCATCTCCAGTAATGATGCAACCACAAACCCAGACTTACCCATATGATCCAGGTTTCAACACTTCCAAATGCTTTTTTAAAAGATAATATTATGAGTAAAATGAAAGTTAAGCTTCAGTGCCTTTTACCAAAGAAAATAATTTCAAGTCTTTTTCACAGTTGTTGGCTTACAATAAATGCCTACGGAGTAGAACTTTTATTTAAGCTTGAAAATTACTTTAATCTTAACCATTTTTGATTCTTTTCAAAGTAAAACCAACCTGACTTGAAGTTTTCTCAGCATTCACCTACAACCTCCACAAGCATGTTTGGATCTAAAACTTCCTCCTGACAGCTATGGAATATTTTCTGACAAATATGGCAGATATTTCCTAACTTCCCTCCCTGGATATCTGAGCTGTGCTTTTACTGGAAGCTCAGTTCTGGCGTTTAGGGTTGAGTCTAATCTGGGCCTGGCTATGAGCCATTTCGTTCCCCTCTGACACGGACCTGTGTGTGTGTGTGTGTGTGTGGTAGGGAGTGGTGTATGCATACAGGACTCGCCCATACCTGAGCGAGTGATAGTGAAGTGTAAGAGACTCTTTGTGAAGCACAGATCAAGAGATGAACACTAGACTAGGAAACTACCTATGAATATGATGACCGTGGAACTGTTTTGACAATAAAATTGGCATTATTTATTCTCAATAGAATAATAAATAAAACTTAATACAAAGCATTACACATTTACACTGCTCATTTTTGCGCTCTGAACAATAGTGGGTCGTTTTTGGTGGCTTGTCTTCTGTGGGTCAGTGTTTGTGTGCTGGAGCTTTCTGGAACAGCAGTAGGAGTGTAAACTTCATTAGTTTTGTCCTTACTGAGTTTGCAGTATTTCTGACAGGTGGCAGTGTAGCTAATATCTGTCTGTTATTTTTCAATTAAAACCTGACGCTTGAACCACACTAACACTAAACAAATGTCTCTTCTCATTACCTCTTACATCAACACCTCGTTTTTATTATTATTTTTTTACTCATTCTGTACAGCTCTTGTCTTTTGCACAACTCTTTCCTGTTTTATTTGAGTGTTTCCACCTCTCTTTCTTTCTCTCAAACCCATTCCTCCCACTCTTTCACCTTGCACTCAAGGTTTCCTCCAGCACTCAGACTAAACAGCCCTTACAGAGGTGCATGTCTGTCTGAGTGTGTGCTGAGAGCGAGCACTACTGCTTTTCAGCAGCTGCTGAGACTTGCTAATTGGTGGCTATCACTAAGATATGTAATCAAGCTGTCTATCTAATGTATTTCACATCATAAATTATCTTAGTAATCTTACTCCAAGTGGCTTTTTCTGGATGTTGCCAGATATGTGCAGGAAAACAAGCAACCTAGTCTTACAATAAAGCCCTTAAAATAAACCTCTTGTTTTAGAAAAACAAGCCTGCTCTAGTTGTTTGTGATGCTATGGATGTGTGGTTTATGATTTAAGGACAATTGCTTGACTTTTGTTGATTGCTGATTTATTTTAGTATAAACCTAAAGCAAGCATACATTTGCGATGTATAAAACCAACAATGGAAACTCGTTTATGTACATATTTATCAGAGACTTTTAATAAAACAAACCCTAGAATGGCTTGTGTTAAGTGGATATGGCAACACGGACAAGCTCTTTACGTGTTACAGGCAGATGGCGCCATTGCAACTTACAGTAAACCAAATAAGCGGGTATAAATATTAAAAAAAATCTTATTAGACGCTTTTTTGAGGAATTTATGTAATGAGAAGGATTTTGTTCGAAAGCACTTATCCATGAAAATCTGTCCAGAATTTCGTCTACTCGATTTATAGATGCCTACGTGTGAAACTGCCACATGCCTAAAAAAAAACTTCCCCTATTAATGCAAAAAAGTACTGAAATGTTTTTAACTCCTCGTTTTTATTAAATGCCTATTTTCTCCTGAATCTGTGTGTCTGTGGAAACGGGGTGTCTTGTAAATCCTGCTGGTGCTGTGCTCACATGTCCAGCGCGCGTTTGGAGCAAGTTGGTATTTTGTTACGCACCTGTACGTGATGATGGACACACACACATGTGATCACGCCCTCACTACCTTGCACTCTTTCCGTTTTCCACGCAACCTTGCATATGACCGAGAAGCCCCAAAAGGCGTCAGCGCTGCGATCATGTGATGCGGATGATATTCAAACTGGGATTACGCACATACTGTAAACTATGCTTCTGCACGTAGCGACATCCCAGCATTACGCAGCAGCAGCTATTTCTTATTATGGTCAATGTATTATATATTTATTACATATTAAAAGAATGAATTATAAACCCTAAAGATTATGCCTTATTTTTATGTGGCATACATTAAAATACAAAGTGGTCATGCCCCTGTTAAGCGTAAAAATAAATATATAAAAGATAACGTAGGCTAATGATGGATTTATAGCTTATACATCTGCATGCCAAATAAATAAGGAGAATTAAACTATCTTGAGTTTGACATTGAACACACGCAGAGCTGGTCATTTATAAAGCGTCGCCATGGACGACCGTCATTATTCAAAAATATCTGACCAATGACCGACCAATCCTAATGCAAACTTGCGATATGAGGAATAGTGACTAAATATTAGCCGTGATATTGCTTTGATATCGATGCGAGAGAATCTCATTTGAGTGAAATCTGCGCATCTGAGGAGTCCACGCTGACACCACTCTGGCCACGCCCACCGGCGGCTCGTCCAATGGCGTGAGTTTCGCTGAGCCGACCGACAGCTGAAGCTGTTCGTTAAAACCGGGGAACGGCGTCCGTGATCATTCATAACGGCAAGAGGGAGAACTTGAGGATCCAATCCAACAGGAAGCGGAATTAAAGCACGCTTCATTCGTAGGGACTAGACGTGCGCCTGGATTTTGCGCACTGTTCTCCGCGCCTTTGTGTTCTCTCCGGTGTCCCGGTGCGCTCCTCTAATAATACACAGCGTCGCTGCACTAAGATCTGCGCCGGACACTGAGTTTCTGCTCTGCTCTGCGTCCCCTTCCCAATGAACGCAACGCACTTGGAGACTGGCGGCAGGCTAAGCATGGGATTACTTTTGTGATGTGGATTGTAATAGCCTTGGAAGAAAAAATTGATTTACTTCTCAACAATGTGAGAGGACCTGCGTCCTGGATTCTCATATTTCTGGATATTCTGAAAATAATCGGCAACAGCTGAGGGACGCTATCACATACTTGCCGCGAGCTCTCCGTGTTTCTCAGGTGTCTGCACGCGCGTTTTCGGACCAACATGGGATTCTTGTTGCCCCTATAGGTCGGACCCCTTGTGAAGAAGCCTTTACTCATGTCTAACTTGCTTTCCGAGACCTTTACCAATGCGTTTGCTAAAGTCCGCCTATCGTCGGATAGGGTTTTAAAAAGATTTATTCGCCTTATAAATTCAATCATGAACTTTGCCGTTCGCGTGCTCCAGTTATTTCTTGTGACGCTTCTGTATTTTTCAGCTGTCAAGGTGAGTTTTCCACACTTGTGCATGCATAGAGAACGAACCGGGCGCGTTGGTTGAATTGTAAATAATGCTATTTCGATTGCAATGAGTCTGCGCCACTCTACTGGACGTCCTTGTGTTTCCCCTTGGGAGGTCACTGACCATGTACTGCCGAGCTATTCAAAATCATTTAAACAAGCGAATCGGAGCAGCCCACAGTGAGCCATTTAACTCTATAGCCAGGAAACCACCGGGGGAATTCAACTGTGTTCGCAGTCAGAGTCAGTTCAACTGTTTAGAAGTTTGTTGTCGATTTTAGTGAAGGCCCTGTCATAGCCACCTTGGTGATATTATTACGCTTTAAAGGCGCAGCTACAGTGTAGCGCTTCAGACGCACCGGGTACCAACAACATATCCGGCTTCTGGAGAGTTCACTGTGTTCAGATATCAATCATTTAAGTCACCATTTGAGCCAACTTCATTTGGTCTTGATGAAATCTGAAACTTTATGGTAAAGGACCCGCATAAATACAAGAAGAAGTGTTCATCAGGCAGTTGAGAAGTTTGGATTTGCTTCTACTGAATAACGTGTTTCTCAGTTATTCACAGACAAAAATGATCTAAAGCAGAATGAAACCCAAGAAGCCGGTCTGTTAAAGTGAGTAAAAGGCTCAGACAAGTGTAATTGAGCAACTCACATGGAGCTTTTGTGAAACCTCAGAAAGTGAAATGCTCACTGGTCTCTGTAATGCACAGTCCAGGTCAAGTTGACTTGAGACTAGACTTCAAGGCCAAGTCTGAGGTTTTTAAAGGCCAGGTCTAAGTCTTAAGGTTAGTGTTAGAAACCGTGTTGCAAATCAATAAGATTCATATATTTATAAGAAATTCTCAAAAAAAGGCCAGTTTGGGTTTCATGTTGTTTTCACGATTGACATCTGTTATCTTTAGTCTCTCATTAGGAGTCAAAGTCATGTTTCAAGTGAACTGCTTACATGTCAGTTTGTTTAACCTTAACCTGAGTTAACTTGAGTAGGAATTTCATACTGATAGGTTTACTTTATATACATATATTTAAAAAATGCAACATTTAACTAGATACACATGGAGAGAGAGAGAGAGAGAGAGAAAAAAAAGAGTAATTCTTTAAAATCAAGTTTGAACTTTGGCTTTGAAATGAAATTAGGTAATTTGTTGCATCATCCTAAACCTGTGGTAACGCAGTGGTTAATAACTAGTCAAACCCGTTGAGACTCATTTGATGAACAATTGGCAATGAATATGTAGAACTAAAGAGTGTTCAACTATACATTTCTAATTAAAATGTCTTTTTTTTTTTTTTTTTACCACAGAGTGCCTACATACCCATTGAGGAAGGCAGAAGGACATATGACGGTGAGTTTCTTCTGGGCCTGGCACTCAATGGTGTCACCCAGAAACTGGACAGACACAGATTGACTGAGTATATCGCCCTCTAGTGGACCGGTGAAGGAAAGCAGTACTGTGCCTTTAATCAAACTGTCACTGCATCATTTCGGATAAATCTGTAGTATTTATTAGAATCTCACGAGCCAGTGTGGTTTGTAATACTTCTAAACACGCAAAGCTCCAAGGGATAATTTGGAAGAAGCGTGCATTGCCAAACCTCTCATTGCTCAATCTAAACCAGACAACATTTTATTAAAATTAATCGTGGTGCCGAAAAACAGACATGCAATTGTTCAGAACACGCACACAGGTTACTTTAACATGTTTTGGGGTGCTGTTTTTCGAGGCAGGCGGAGTGCAACACAAGGAATGCACATGGTTCAAATGGACACCCATCTCAGTCACAGATTCCTAGAAGTGCTACCAGATTTCCAAACAGTGTCGGGCTTGAAGAAGAGCAAAGACCATCTTGCTCCCAGTGGTGCAACTTGGCCTACATTTGTCAACTGATTTGTCCTTTTCCTCTGAATTTGCAGTGGTGCCATTCATGGAAGTGTATAACAAGTCTCTGTGCCGTCCTCGGGAAATGCTGGTGGAAATTCAACAGGAATACCCCGACGACATCGAGCACATCTTCATACCGTCCTGTGTGGTTCTCACCCGCTGTGCTGGGTGCTGCAACGATGAGATGATGGAATGCACCCCTATCGTCACATACAACATTACCTTGGAGGTCAGAGACCCCTAGCTTCCAGACTCTTGCTCCTTTTTTCTCTTTAGTTTATTTTTTCCGCTATCCCTCTGAATCTTGTTAAGTCTACTTTTTGGAAACTCTACACTCCTCTACTTTGTCTCCCACACTCAAACCATTTATTTTTCTCTCTTTGGCCAAGACAACAGGGCTTCTCCTGAATAAGAGAAGCCAACTTTAGGTAGTGTTAAATGCCTGTTTGTCTGTTCTAATGTGTTACTGCTTTTTTTTTTGTAGATTAAACGAGTGAAACCTCTCCGTAATCAGGGTGACTTTTTCATGAGTTTTGCAGAACACAGTGAATGCCAATGTCGGTAAGAAGCCTCACACATAACGTACACATATTATCACAGACAAACCCTGTTCTTACCCTATTCCATTTTTTTTAGAAATAATTATTACTATGATAGATTGTCCCCCAAAGGAAAAACGGTGCGATTTAGCAAACCTTTGGGGATCATTTTATAAACTCACTCTCTATTGTCTCTTATTATTATCTGCTCTATAAATGAATTTATAGCTGTATTAATATAACTCTTTTATATGAGTGCAGGTCTTGAAGTCAAACAAGCATGTTCACTGAGGTAATGTCTTTTTTTTTGTTGCTCTGTCAGGGTGAAAAAAGATATTCCGGAGAAAAGAGAAAAGTAAGTGTCATTGTTCTTGTGTGGGGATGTTGTATGTGAGTGCATGCTTCAGCTCTGGCTCTATTTTGTCGTTTCTCCTTTCATCAGTCGTGCATTCATTCTCATTTCTTAATCTCTCTGTCTTTATCTCTGTCACCCTTATCTCCAGTTAGGTGTATTCCTTCCTGTTTTTCTTTTCTTTCTGATCCTTTCATCTTATCTCCATGCTTTTCATGTTACATAAAGCCCTAAAATCCGATTTTGAGAGAACAGTGGAGCTCTTCATTGTTGTTGAACCAAGCGAACAGGTGATTTAGATCTTGAAAATCATTAGTGGCACAATTGTCAAACTAAAGCTATGCAAAACCTAGGACTTGGCGAAATATATATATTTTAGTTATACATGACAGTTTTGCTAGCAAATTGAATTCAGAATATGTTTTTTTATGTAGCTTATACGTTTAAATTTTCAAAGACAAGGCTTAAGCCTAGACTAAAATGTAAATCTGAGCTACTGAAAGAAACTTGCCGTGACTGATCTTAAGACATTGTCTTAAGATGCGCATAAGTAATGATTTTTTATTAAAAAAATTACTTATATGTGCTAAATTATCTATGGACTGATCCTGGCTTAGGCTTTTTAACCTGGAGTCTGCAGATGAACTGAGATACTCTCTGACCCTTACACCACTATCTGATCTCACTTCTTGTTTGATGTCTTCATGTCATTGCACGTTGGTTTCTTAGGTGTGAATTCAGACCCTCAGCTGCGTACAGAGAATAGGTGTGTGAGTTTACCCGCTAGTTCAATGCCCTCGCCCCACATTCATCTCTAAGCTCTGCTTTATGGTCTGAGGTTCACCGAGGTAAGACAGGGATTTGTCATCTCTGAAGTGTCTTTACATCCGCCGATAAGTCAGCGTTTTGTGCGTTTGTTTACGAGGCCATTTCCACTCCTCAGAGATACAGCAGCGATGACTCCCACTCACCGGGCCCAAATGCTTGAAAGTTTACGCTACTGCAGAGGGTGTTGATCTTGTGGCTGACGGGTTATGGGGTCAGAGGTTATCTCTATAGGGTTAAAGAGTTGACATGCTTTCTGGTTCTGGTAAACAAGTGGCCCTTTGGCACAGAGGCTGTTTCTCAGCATGTTCAAAGACAACTGCCTCATAACATGATTGAATCTGACCTTGGAGAACAGTGAATGTAATTGTAGATAATCACCCGGCCTATGTGTCAACAGTACAGTCCTGATGTTCTCTATAAAGAGCTCCAACTTCATAACGTTTGGAAGAGACGAACTTAATCATTTTTTCTCTTAGTTGGACATCTTGCAATCCATTTATTTTCATCACACATTGAAAAACCCATATCAGCTAAGTAACCATATATGGATCGTGGCACATCAGTTTGTACTGTGATTGTGATTGTGAGATAGGGGAAAGTTCACATTCTTGCTGCCTGATGTATCTGACGTGATATGCCAGGATCCTTGGCTATCTGAAAGATAAATAGACATGTATGCTGCCAATACTGCGTGCCGATTTGCTGATTGATCGCTGTAATGAAACGGCTTTTGCACTTTATTTTAAGATGTGCTTGTTACAGTGTAATTACACATTTAAGTACTGTGTAATATTAATTGACTACATGTATTTACTATATGGTTAGGATTAGGCTTTGGTTAAGGGTTACTTGCGTGCAATTATGTGTAATTTATGTGTAACACGTGGCAAGGACACCTTAAAATAAAGGGCTACCGAAGTCTCTAATGGATCTAAGAGTTTAAACGCAAGAGTTTGTTGAGATTTGGCTCAAACTGAATCAGTTTGTCTCCGTTCTGCAAACATTATTGAAGCTTTCGAAGATTTAATGCCTTGTTTATTTATTGAACCGTCTTCGTGTAAGAGAATCTGAAGAATTGGCGTTTTTTTCCCCCAAGGCCGGCCGGCTTTTAATTTCTTATTCGCTTCTCACAGAGTTTGCTGTGGTGTCAGGCACTTATACAAGAATAAGAAGAGACGTGTTTGCTGATGTGTCCATCTGGATCATTTTAGCACTACGTTCACTGCAGTCTGACTTTGTTGGATGATCTTTTGCAACCATTCCGATTCAGTTTTTCGATGTTCTTCTTTGTTTGTCATGTTCCCTTTCCAGAAAACCCCGGAAGGGCAAAGGCCAAAAGCGAAAGAGAAAGAAAAACCGTGAAAAAAAGCGGGATTTGTACGTCACCTCTGCGTTCGCCTCCTCTCACCTGCACCTGAGTGTGGCACTCTTGGTCGTCAAATTAATTTGGGAGGAGATTTTATGCCTCCTTTAATCAGTACATTCCTGTCGGAAGTTGTTAATTGCCATTAATCCATCAGCTCCTCCGCCATTTAATTAAAACTGACCATCCCACGAAACCACATGCCCGATTTCTGCTTTCACAGAGCTTGACTCACTAATGCTAATGCACAAGCTAAAACCATTAACAAGTTTGGGCACATTTTTGGGGGGGCAAAAACAGTACAAACAAATAGTGCAACCAATTGCTCTTTAAGTCAGAAATATTTTCCCATTCGTTCTCTTTAGCATTTCAAATACTAAGTCACAATACTACACCGTCTGATTCCAACAATGCAAATATTTGCAAAAAAAATAGTCTTTTATGAGAGAATGAACTATTCATCCCATGCAGCATTGTGAATGATGTAATCCAAACAATAGCCACAATACACTAACAAGTCTGACAAGTCATTGAACACAAGCGTAAAATAAATTATACAGAGACGATTCATCTTATATGAGATGTTTATCGCTGAATAATCCAATATATCCATTGATTGTGGGTATAGGAACTCCTTGGATTTCATCATTAGCAGGGTTGTATGGAAATAATCGATCAGGAGTCTCGAAAGCAACCTTTTAGAAGAGACTTGTTCTCATTTTCTAGATTGGTTTTCAGCAAATCTTGCTTGTGAGCGGTGCAGCACTTCATAGGAATTCAGAAAGTTAAAACGCACCATCGCTTAAGGTCTGAGAAAATGAATGGGATTTCTATTTCTGGAACCCTACAGTTGCACTCTGTAGGTTGTGTCGCAGGACCCAATAAATCAAGCTCTGTGATTGGAGGAAGTGGGCGGTGAGGAGATAGCCGACATACAAACTCACCCGACCCACCAAGCATGGCTTTCAGATGATGGTACTAATCTAATGCAATATTGGTTTTGGAATCACTGACTTGTTTGTGCTGTTTCCTGAATGTTTTTTTGTTGTTGTTCTCACAATTGTGTTAGGACTCACCGTCAGCCTATCATCCGCTGTGTCCTTTCTGACATATGAGAAGGACTGTGTTAGATGTTTGTTCAATTCATTGCTGTGAGTTTGGTCTTGTCATGCTGCGTGAGCTCTGCTGTGCAGCATTACGAAAGTCAAACTGCCTGTTTACTTTGGTGCTTCTCCCAGCAATTGGGAAATGAAATGTGTTTCAATGAGAATGAAAGGGCGAAGAAATGCTTACATGGGGACAATCTGCTCCTGTGGGACTGATGCTTTTGAGGTCAGTATTTTCCTGAGGGCTGGGGTTTGGGTTTACATACAAAAAATTCAATTAGATTTGAGGCAAAGAGCATGAAAGTAGTTATTTTGCACCACAGCTATTCACGCTGAATTTTTGACATTCTCAGAGAAGATTTGGATTTCAAATTTGGATGCAAAATCTTACTGTGGCCAGAGCACTGACTTAATGCTAAAAACATCATTGAGATGCTTGTGTGTGTTTAAATTGGACTTACTTACACAGACATGATCCTATTTCTCTCAGTGAAAATGGCTAAAATAAAAAGATCCATACTTTGTAAATAGCGCTGAACACTGTTCAGTTCAAGATTAAATGTAGCATTTAGAATGTGGCTTTGATAAGCCTGTCCTCAGACAAATAATGGCTTCAAATGAGGTCAGTTGGCTGAAATATGTGTGAATCTTCCTCTGGGAGGCCAGCGTTTTTTGTACTGTACATGTGTCCTGATGACCCTGATCCAACACTTCAAAAATCAATAAACAGAAACACTTGGATTTTCATGCACCGCGCTTTCTCTCTGACTTTTATTCCAGTGTGCTTTTACTGAAACAGATTATTGTTGTTGTCATTATTTTCTTGCATCAACTGAGCTTGCAGGTGCATGGCCACATCCTGCCTAACTTCAGCTATTCACACTCTGCAAATCCCCCTCGGACCCTCAGAAGGGGCAATATCGTTGTACCAGATGAGGGTGGCACAAAAAAATGTACTGCTTGACTTACCGAGTGCCTGTGTGTGTATGTTTGAGTGTTAAAGCAATAATGTTTGCCATGACTATGTGTCTGCTGTAATCTCCCCCAATCCTTTTCCTTTTTTTCAATCTGTCTCTTTTCAGTAGTCAGTGTGAGCCGTGCTGTTCTGCGTGCTCTGAAAGGAGAAAAAAGTGGTTTGTTCAAGACCCTGAGACGTGTCAGTGCTCCTGTAAACACTCTGAAGCCGACTGCAGGTCTAGACAACTAGAACTCAACGAAAGGACCTGCAGGTGTGTTTGTGTACCTACACGTTAGTGCGAGACTGGCCTTCCTGTTTTTGTTTTGTCATGTATATCCCTTTAAAAAAGATGTGTTGCTCTTTCGTTTAAAGCAATCGTTTCAAGCATTATTCACCTATCACACCCATATGACATTCTTACTGGTGTAAAATATAAACATGACCCTAGACCACAACAACAGTCTTAAGTAGCACGGGTATATTTATACCAATAGCCATTTTATTGATTAAAATTATTGATTTTTATTTTATGCCAAAAATCATTAGGATATTAGGTAAAGATTATATTGCATTGAAATATTTAGTAATTTTTAAAAACTAATTTTTGATTAGTAATATGCATTGCTAAAAACTTCATTTGGATAACTTTAAATGCCATTTTCCCAATGTTCTTTTTTTTTTGCACCCTCAAATTCCAGGTTTTCAAATAGTTGTATATCAGCCAAATATTGCCCTATCCTAACAAACATTCCATTAATGGAAAGCTTATTTATTCAGGTCTCAAATTTATAAATCTCAATTTAATGGTTTTATGGTCCAGGGTTACAAATGAAGATGTTTGGTAGTATGTTCATGCTGCTGCTTTAAATGTCAACTCTGTTTTATTTCTCCTAATATTAGTTGTCTATGTGCGGAAAAGAGTGGAAAGATAAAATTTCATGAGAAATTGAGTTGTTGTTTAAATTGGACTACAGTTTAATACCTGGATGCGTCTCTTCCGAAGCTATAATAGATGATCTTTTGGACAGGTTAAATCGTCCTGTCTAGAGTAAAATGAAGGTGATTTCATGTATGATTTTCCCACTTCCTTTCCCAGATGTGACAAACCAAGGAGGTGAACCAAACCGAACTTGAGAATGGACTCTGACATGAAGGAATATTTCACAATAATTCACAGCACTTTGAACTTTCAGCTTTGAACTTTGCTCTTGTTTTTCCGGTCCCGGAGCTACTGAGCGAATGAAGTGAAGGGGGTTCGGGGGAGGTGGGGGGTTAACAGTCAATGAAATGTTCTCTCTATATTTTTTCATGATTTTTTTCATGCGTGTGCGTTAAGCGAGGGGCTGAAAGCACAGGATTTGAATTGCTGCTAAAGGGTCTTCGGAAAGAGACCTGCGTAAACGTTTCTGATCTCGGCTGGCGTGCGTTAAGTCGTTCTCGAAATCACTCATCACTGGATTTGGGTCTGCTGTGCAGGTTTTCATGTGAAGCTAGCAAACGAAAAGTTTGGAGGACTGCAGCGATGCCGTGGAATCATTCCTCCCAGTACGCGAACACTGAGAACAAAGCGAGTGTTTTTTAGAGACGGACAAATGTCTGGAGTTTTGAATTTATTCTGTCGTTGGAATGTCACACCATGGAAACCTACTGGCCGCTGTGGTAAATTTGTGCAACAGAGCCCTGACCTTGACGAGGCAAACGCAAGAGGATTCTGATCATATTCACTCCTTAAAGGGATATTCATTCTTTGACATGTTTGGAAACCACTTTGTGTAGTTCGTGTGATTAGATTCCATGCTTCCACACCACTGGGGATTTAAGATGACGATTTGTGTTAGGTTTTTCGTCGTTGGAATTTTAGTCCAAATCTATTCCCCTACGCATTTCGGTAATTTATTTTCTTTTTTTTCTTTTTTTTTGTAGAATATTTTCAGTATTCTATCTCTTTGTATTTAATTTGATCTATTTATGTGCAGTGTTATGTTAAGATGGATCTTCTCTCCCTTTATTGTCTGCAAAACCTGAAAAAAAGCATTTCGTCCTGTTTTATTTTTTTCCGTAGATGAACAGAGAAACATTCCTAATACTGATCAGTGAGTCGTGTTGCCAACTGCCTTGACTTTGCCGCCTTGCTGCAGACGTGTGTGTGCCGTGTGATCTCTAACAAGCAAACTGCATAAATGTGATTTCGTGTGCATATGTTTGTGCGCGTGCATGTGTGAGTATGTTTTGGCGAAACATCAGTGTGACATACGTATTGAATAACAAATATAGCAGTCAAATGTAAATAGAGGCCAAACCCACGTTGCCATTTACTTCTACTATAATAAGATCTAACAAGCTGAAACAGTATCCTCAGATGTGGTCTGATTTGATTGGAGTTTTACCTTATTTATTTACTCTATGTAAATATGTTTAATATTAACATCTTTTTTGTGTCTGTGTAATGTAGTACAGCATATTTATTTTCAAATTATATTGCCTTTTTTCTATAAAATTTCATTTGAAAACCCTTGATGTGTTACGATTTCATGAAAACACCTTCATCTGGTTAGTATTTATTAATAGCAATATATAATTCAGCATTTTCATACCTTTTGGAGTAACTCATAACTCCAGAAGCATTTTGCATTTTGTATACCAGTCATATTTTGTGATCCCGTCACATTAAATCTAATGAACATTATTCCATTTCAATTCAAATGGGTCCACCAAAAAAAAATAAAAAATGGATGCATGTCCCAATTGTATAGTTACTGTACAGTACTGAATTGGCCAATTTCATTTTCTTTATTTCCTCTTTTATTTTTTTCTGTTCCTGTTCCTCCTTTTTTTGGAATGTGTCCTTCACATGGTTCAGTTCGGTCTCGGAGAATATCATATTTGTTAAACTATGGGGCAGTTTCCCGAACAGGGTTTAAGGCTAAATCTAAAGGTCCTAGATTAAAATAAATTTTAGAGCTGTCTAAAATGGAAAAAGCTTTCACTGACGTACCTTAAAATACATTACTGCCATTGTTTGGTCTTAAAATGCTCCCAGGTAATAGTTTTTGGAAACATGTCTTACAAAAATGCACTTAAATGTCCTAAATGAACAAAGACTTAGTCCTGGCTTAATCTAATACCTGTCTGAGAAACCGCCCCTATAAAACATATAAATGTTCAACCTACCATTACCATTCCAGAAATTTCCCATCCATCTCGCTAAACCTGAGTTGACAGGTCCATGTGATCATCAGAACGGCAGCCATCAGTAGATCAGTGTTAATGAGGCTTAGGTTTAAGAGCAGTTTGTGGAACAGCTTGCAGTGTTTGTTTTGAAACAGCTGATTTTAGCCTGAGCGCCGCTCCGCTCATACTAGATTAGCCGATATGTTTGACATAATATAACCACGTGAAGCACTTAAGAGCAGCAGCTTTACACTACCTATGAAATATAAGATAATCCTCTTGCTGCCCTCCCCCCACCTTCACATGCCCCTCGGCCACTTAAATACCCCAAGAATGTTGTAAGTGACTTAAGCTGTGATTAGAGGAGGAATTTTGGGGTGGCAGGTTCACGTCTCCCGTGTAAACCGTCATTTTAGTTGGATCGACTGGTGAACTTTACCCCATCAGTTTAACTTGGAGTTAAATGGCATGAACCGGGAGGTTGCAGGTTTATCCCACGTTTTAATGCATTTCATCCAATCAGAAAAGAGGAGGCTAATTACTGATATAATGAACTGCAGAATGCACTTATTAGTCATGTTATTTGGGAACACAATAAAGTTTCATTTGTTAACATTGATTAATTACAGTTAACATGAACTCAGACAGCATTTATTAATGAATTATAATATATGCAAATTCACTTTTAAAATCATTGATCTTTAAATCTCATTGATTTTTAGAATTATTGATCACACTTTATTTTATGATCCAATTCTTGCTATTAACTATTACAAGACTTTTGCCTCAGCAAACTCCCAATTACTGCCTATAAATAGTATATAGTTAGGTATAGGTACTGGGTACTACTTTAGAAGTACTAATAAACCGCCAATATGCTACGTATGCTAAAGTAGCTAGTAACTAGTGAGAATCCATCCCTAAAGTATCCAAACATTAGTTAATGTGAAGTAACAAACAATAATGAAACATTAATAAAAGCTGTAGAAAATATTGCAAGTTGATGGTTCATATAAGGTAACGCATTAACAAATGTGAGCCAATTCTTACCCATTGTTTATTATATTTATTTATTGAAAATAAAAATACTGAGCCGATTTGCATGTCCTCATTCATTACATTACATTTTGGGGTTTAAATTACAATCAAACTGCACCAAAGCCTTGCATTGATGTATTAGTATGAATAGCCTATTCAGAATTAGTTTCTGCCTTCACTTTCTATTCAGCTGTTTCTGACATCACATGGCTCTAACAGTAAGTCCAAAAGTACATTTCTCACATTTACTGGCTGATTCTCAAGCTGATTCAACTCTTTTATTGAAGTGCAGCTTTGACTAACTTATGTGAAATATAAGTCATTCTGCTAGCCAAATGTTGGTCCCCTGCCAATCCACCCCTCCCCTCCAAGAAAACGTAAAAAAAAAAAAATGTATTGCACGTAATTGCAATACAAAAACTGTGCTGTTCTGCCTGTCAATCTGTCAGTTCAAATTACATAAACTCTAAACTTACTGCGGCAGGGTTAAAACCATTTTTGCAGTTGCTTTGCAAACCCCTTATTTTGGATTCATGTGCATAAATGCAAATGCCAGGCACAAATCACTGAGAATGGGTCAAGAATTAGGTTTGAGATACACAATAATGTACAAATCAGAGCCTTGAGATTGATTTTATTGTTCATTGCAAGTGGCCATAAATTGGTTCCATGTGTAATAACGTCGCTGAAAATAAACTGGAATTTACCCTCATTTCCAACAGTGTGGCGTGACCAAGGTCTGTGACTTTAAAAATCTGACGCAGTCCACACCCTACAGTAGAGACGTGCTCTCTGTCAGGAACATACAACTGTCCAATGGCATCATTACTCATCTGTCCACGTCTCACACCTGTGTGTGTGTGTGTGTGTGTGTGAGCATCAGATTAGGTGCGTGCTCACTCACACATACTACTAACCACCATTAAGTTATCCCAATCCCATAAAACATGACATTTTGTTGGCACAGTTTTCAGAAAAAGGAAATGGGATTCTTCTAGGAAAATGATTCAAAGAGCGGGAGTAAGTCATCAGTTAGACATTTCCTTTATGATGGAAAGCTTTGTGGATTAATGCTTTCATAGTTTTTCATAGTTTCATAGAGTCAAACGCTCAACTTTTGGATTGTTTCCTGACAGCCCGAGTCTAATTCACTTAAGTTTGCTAACAGATTAAATGAGATTTGTAAAAAGGCATGGTGACGTATTGAATTTGTACTCGGATCCCTTCCGTGAGAAATGAGCTTTGATCTTCTAACAAAACACCATGACATTGTATAAAACACAAAACAAGTTTCCCACAACTGAACAGGAATCAAAGTGGTTTGTAGGATTGTAACATGATTTATTTCCACGTTCCTTCCACCAAAGTAGAGCCACGTTTGAACAGTAGAAGATAGATGAAAAAACAACATTTTCGGCAGTGTAGCGCATCTGCAAGAGTTTTATCTTTTAAATCTTGCAAAGACCAGTCAGACATTAACCAGGGCTTGAGGAAAAACAAAAGAACACCAAAATATAGATATTTAACATGATGAATGTGATGATGATAGCAGATAAAGCCTTAGAAAATCGCGATCTAACAATCAATTTAATCATGTTAGCCCTGTGTAATTATGCTTTGAGTGTTTTGAAAGTGCCAGATATATAAGATTAGTTTTGCATTTACGGTCTTGGAGTCAAGGGATTTTATAAGGGTTTTTTTTCCCCCCATTCATTTTATGATTATTAGCCATAACTGTTTAGATTATAACAATTATTCCTCAGATATTTAATATGTTGCAGTCTAAAAACAGTAAAAAGGTTATTAGGAAGTTATTTAAAAAAACAGATTCTAAGTATTTTTTTCAGAGCCAAATTTTCTTTTAGCCCTTTCAGAGATTTCCAGCTATAAATCTTGCTGCTGTCATCCATGCAGGTCTTGTTTTCTGCTGGTGCATGGAAATAAAAAATATAATAAAATAGTTATTTATTTAAATATAAGTTAAATTCCAACGGGTGATGATACATTGTTTCCCACAATTTTGAATCCAGTTTAAATACACTCACTCCACTTTAAAAAAACACCCCTGGGGGATAAACCACTGCAAAAAATATCAATGCTTACACAAATGAATCACAGAATGAGTCAAACAATGAGTCACAACGTAAGGTTTTTCAATCCGCAATTTACCCTGGATAAACACCTTTTAAACCTGCATTTTGTTGCAATGGGTTTTGAAAGTGGCTTAGTTTTTCTCTTCCGACCTCCCAAATTCATTTAAGAAGATAATTGTTATGCATTAAGCTGATGTCTTGCTTTTGAGAGGACTAGAGAGGGAATTTTGGTCTAATGTGATGTAAGCAGGCATGGAACATATCTGTGAAATGACACCACTGTGGAGAGAAGCCACTGGCTGATCATCTCTCTGTGTCGGTGTAAGCATTAAGTTAGTTGTGCTTATTTTCCCTGCATCTGTCCTCTGAAGCTCTCTTTCCTTCCACGTCTTTCTTACGCCGAAGATAAACAAGCAGTTTTTCTAAGATCACACATTTTGGGAATGGTATAAACAACCAACGCACGCTCAATCAACTTCTGCAAGACTAAACACCCAGTTGTCCACACACACAAACACACAGAGACAAATTCTCTGGGTTTCTTTCAGCTCTCTTATACTTGCTGGATCTCTGAACCTCTTCAGTTTGCTGTGTACATTCAAGTGTTTGCTGGGCTTTTCACACTTGAAGTTGTAAGCTCAGTATACTATCATTTGCATATGTATATGCATAATCTAACTGATTGGAGTATTTCACATACATCTGCTGTGATTTTCTGAAATATAATACAAAAATAGTAAGCTAAAAAAATGTTCTCCGAACATATAAGACTGAAGATGTTTATGTATAACAGTTTTCGTACATTTACAAACAGGGAATGTGACTTTTGACAGTTTTTTTTTTACTTTTATGAAATTAAGTAGAAACATAAACAAACACCCAAGTAAAACAGTAAAAAAAAAAGTAAAACACTTTACTGACTATAGTTGCTTTTAGGATGCCTATTAAAATGAGTGCATATTATAAGAAAATAAAGTGGTTTTTGACCTTACATGCATATCAATCTGTTGTTCAGGACACACAAAACCAAAATATTAACCTTTCATAACCCATAATAGGTGCATTTTAACGTTACTAGACATATGTTTGTTTATAACATTTAGAGAACCATGCCATAGCGTTTCCTCTAAGCTGGGAAGGGACACTTTACTTCTACATTTTTTAACGTTAAAACCCTCCCCTTTTAAAACGTTTATGTAAATATATTTAATTTCATAATTTTGGAAACATTGTATTAAGTTGAGTACTTCAAGAGGCTGGGCAGCCACGGCTTATTTTCTCCTCTTGGATGCTGAAACTAAAAGTGTGTGAACGTCTGTGCAATGAATTTAATCAAATGCAATGAAGTTTGAATTTGAATGGCAAAACAGTTCTAACCAACCTCAACTTTAATTAAATGTGGCTTTAACTGTTTAAAAAAATATTAAGTCCACTCAGAAAACCCTTACTGTGTGACTGTGTGATATTAAATATGAAATTTGTTATATTTTAAAAAAAATATCATAGTAATTTTGTGTTCTTTCTGCCTTTTGGATCGGTTTTCGGTCTGGGATTCTTGTTTCTGAGTGACAGTGTGTAATATCGTGTGTGTGTGTGTGTGCTGACAGCACTCTTTAGCACATGCTATTGTCTGGCATATTGTCTCATTTCCCTCTCGTGTGTGTGATGGGGTGTTAGTGAGTGATTAGTCTGTAGTGTTGCTATGAGACCAGTTTAAGGCATTCCACACATATTCCATCTAATCCTTCATCCCAGGCTGTTAAAATCATTGACATGTGATTAGTGTCTCCTCCGAGGGTTGAGCTGATCCCAGTATTTCTGTGTTTGGGTGTTCCCACATAAAAGATGACAGAAAGCGCTTTAATGGTTAATAAAGAGCTTTCATCATTTTATGTGCATGCATGTGATTATTTGTGTACATAAGCAGAAGTATCAGTTTTTTTTAGTTATTATAAAAATGTTAGTGCATCTGCAAGAATCTATGTTCATGTTTGACTCCAATTGAAGTCCAAAAATGACATTGTGACATCATTTATTGTAATTCTCATTACTGTAAGGCATCTACGTGAATGTGAGAATGTAATATTTTATAATATATTTGATCAGTTTACCATGATAAATAATGGCGTGTTTGTTACATTGTAGTAATGAAAATTATGGGTTTATTAATTGTCATGAGAAAATAATACTGCTATTGTATTATTTTTATATTATTTTATGTTTCGTACTTTCCTGCCAGCCAGAACAGAGCTTTGATTTTCTTCACTAATCCTTCAGTTATTTGCACCATATTGCTTATAATATTTTATTAATTACATAGATTAGCCCTTAATCGGCTTTCACTTTTTTCACATTTATTTCTTCTTGCTTTTTTTACCAAATGCTCAAGCCAGAGTCTGTCATGACATGCTTCCCTGAGTCAAAGTATCAAGTCGCTTTTCATCAGCATCAGAGATATTTACAAGCTCGGAGGTAGCGTGATTCAGATTTGTATGGGTACTAAACACCACCAAAGCTCTGGTTCTCCATGAAATCAACACTGAGCGATACAGCTTATCTGAAGTGACAAAACAGCTTCCCAACCAAGACTGAAATCGCAGGTGTAAACACATGATCTTACGCAGAGATGATTCTGTGCTTGGGTGGTCGCTGAGATGCACTAAAGAGACCATCTGCAATACATTTTTTTTTTTTATTTATATATTGTTCGGCCACATGTGTTGATGTATTTAGTGAATGGCCAGCAGAAATAAAGTGTGTCGAATGTTAATGTATACTCATTGAAATCAGACATACACAACACTCCTACACCAAGCTGTATGAATGTTTTCAGCACACCATATACAGTGTGATGCCTCATAAAAGGAACTTTGTAGTGCTTGTGTTTGTGTACCTACAAAAAATGTTTTATCCATTATTGAGGTAAACTTCCTAATACCTTTTTATAAAATGTTTTATAAAAACAATATATAATATATACATTAAGTAGTTCATTGTTAATTAAATAAAACAAGTTAACTGAAAAAAACATTAAATGTAAGATAAAAATTAAACCTTTCTATATATTAATAACAAAATGAACACTGGTAGGGTGTGGATAGGGCTTGGTTATAGTATTTATATAAAACAACAGAGGGCTATGCAATCTCTCCATTTTTAAATAAGAAAATCTAAATGTGTATTTAAAAGTTTTAAAACTATACCTTCAGCTCAGTGTTCTCCTGAGTTTACTTTTGGCCCCAAATGGACTTTACAATACTATTTGCTACAGGTTTTCTTGAATAAATGAGATGTTGATGTTTGACAGCAAAAAGTGCAGGAAGGAAATCTTAAATTGCTTGAAGGGATTATTCACCCGAAAATGAACTTTTTGTCATCATGCACTCACCTTCATGTTGCTTGAATCACATCAGGTTTGAACATGTGGAATTTAAAGCTGGGTGGAAGGCAAGATCTTTAGTGAATCATGACCGTGATTGGGCTGTTTCTGACACTAAATTATTCTAGACTTCAGAAGACTTGAGTAACTTTACTGTACCTTTTTGTTGTCTTGAAGGAATGGCTACATTCTCAAATGTAAATGTTCTTTATTGGTGTAAAGAACCTTGAACATTCTTAGAATCGTTCTATTTGAATCCATCTGAAAGTTTACTCGCCCTCAGGCCTTCCAAGAAGTAGATGAATTTGTTTCTTCATCAGAATAGATTTGGAGATAAAGTATGTAGCATTACATCACTTGCTCACCAATGGATCTTCTGCAGTGAATGGGTGCCGTCAGAATTATAGTGCAAACAGCACAGCTCCAGTCCATCAGTTATCATTATGTGAAGCAAATGTATATCAGGTAAACCATGGACCGCAAATCTTGAAATATCAAATGTCTCAACTGAAACAGACCAGTGTGTGTGTTAGAAACAAGGAGATCATCGTCCGGTCAGACGCATTGTGTGCATGTCTCTGGAGTCATACCGCAGCTACAAACATTTGTGCCCCAGTGGCTGGAGGTCTGACTGACAGGCCTTAATGTGTGTCTGTTTGTGCGCGTGTATGTTTATAAAGGTTATAAAGCGTTTTTTGGTGGTCGTCCAGGGTTCGGGTTGTATCTGGACGCTTTGAAATGGGCCGGTATGTGATCAGCTGTGCAGAGAGCGCAGAGTGTCTGCTTTCTTCCAAGTGGAAACACACAGACAGGCTGAACGCACACACACACACACGGATCTCATTAGACTTTGCTTTGTTGCTATAATCATCTAGCACCTTAAAATTAGATCGAAATAAATGGATGCAAAAGTAACTTCTGGAGACAATTTGTCCTTTAGCTATATCTATATAAACACAGACACACACATTAGAGAGAGGCCACTATACAGATGTTTGCTTCACCTTTGCATGAACAGAATAAAGCGAAACTGCAACAGTGTAATAAATCAGCTTTAAAGTATGTGACCCTTATACTGACCTGACCTCACCACTTCACCGACACTCTTTTACTGACTGTTCTTGTCTCACTATTTATCACACACTTCCCAGCAAACACACTTATGTTGTGAAAATTATGTAACATTTTCACATTAAGATAAAACATTTTAATTGTCACATGTTCACAATGTTGTATTTTGGTTGTAAAATCCAGGCTTTTTAATTCATTAATCTTTGTTTGTCACACATTTCCCATCAAGACTTTTTTAAGCAAATCTGTGTATATATATATATATATATATATATATATATCATTATATTTATTTAATTATTTATAAGAATTTATAAGAATTTTTTCTTCTTTCATCAGTGCTTCCCAAATAGCAAATAGTTTTGTTTCAAGATATAGATTTTATATTGGATGTCACGTGGGGACCCACAATTGTTTGCTATGCAAAATTAAACAAACATGTCCTTAAAAACAAATTGCACTTCTGTAATATTAATACTGTTATAATATGTTCAGATTTCATTACTGTCCTTACTGAAAAACTTAACAAATGCAGGCGTGCCTTATGGTTTTTTGGTTTTCCTCACGTTTCTTTGAGTTTTGATGAGTTTATGCCTGTCCATTTTGGCCCATACATTGTTACCTCCATATTTAATATCATTTTAGGTTTTTTTTATGTATAGTTTTGCTGTTTTTCTTCAAGGATGATGGCAAGACCATGATGGCATCTGGCTAATTTGACTAGCTCACCAATCTGACATTGTGCTCAAACAATTTGATTAGATGCACAACCTTTGGCATCAACAAAGATATGGGAAGCATTTCTCCTCCCTGTTTAAAGCCGATAAGCCTGTTTATTTTGTTATTGTGCATCATATGCTACATTGTATGGCTATGTTGCAATATATTATTAGAATATAGCAGCGTTCTTCCAAGAACAGATAAGCATTTTTTCAAAAACTTGTTATTGTGTTCAAAGCCTAAACAATATAAACAAAATGTTTTCACCAAGTTATATTGGTGTCTGCATCAAATTTATTTGCATTTATTATATAATTATTAGTAAATGAGCAGCAAAGCAGCATATTAGAATGATTTCTGAAGGATCATGTGACACTGGAGACTGAGTAATGATGCTGAAAATTCAGCTTTGCATTACAGGAATAAATTACGATTTACAATCTATTCAAATAGAAAACAGTTAATTGAAATAGTAATAATATTTCACAATGCTTTTATTGTATTTTTTAAATGCAGTCTCGATGAGTTTTTGTTCAAAAATATCTTCTACAAATCAACTTCTTAATGTTTCTTGCTTTGGTTTGTACATTTAAAACAAGCTAAATGCAATTTAAATGTCCGGCAAGCAATGCAGCCTGACAAAATGAAATAGTTTACAATGCAAGTGAGCGAGTGTTTACTTGCACCTGTCTCTCGCTCTGACACACAAAAGAAACACTCACTCTTTGAAAAACTTTTCCTTTCATTTGCAATATCCTTTTATTAGTGTGCTCTCACCTTACAGACCTGTGACCCTTTTGTGTGCTGTGCTTAGGGACGATGTCATCACCGTGGGCCTCAGAGATGGAAAAATGACAGGGCTATGCAGGGGGCTGAGAGTTCCTGGCTGTAACGTGACCCTGCAGATGCTTCAGTCATGCCTGCTATGAGAGGCCTCTCCATGAGCCTCAGCCCCCTCCTCCAGGACCGGATGATCACCACTGCTGGGGGTTTGGCTGGGAGGACATGGGATGGCCGAAAAACACGGAGGTGAGTTATAACCTCTGGCAGACCATGACAGTGTGTTTGTGTGTGTGTGTGTGTGTGTGCATATGTCGGGTAAAAGTGGCCTGATCTCATATGTCACACCAAATGCTCAAAGAAAGAAGAGGGTGAAAGAGTAACAGAGAGGGACAGAAATAGGGGGAAGGAGAGAGAGGGAATGTGCATAGATGACACTGAGGTTACTGTCACACTGCAGCAGAAGATGATCCAAGCACATACTACGACTACAAGGAGAATTAGTGAGGCATAATTAAATTTTAAAAACTTTTTCAGACTGTTAGAAGTTTGAGGAAAAAAAATAAAGTGCTTAAAAGAAGAACAATTTCTGACTGTATAGTAAGAAAGAGAAGAGAAAATGGCATCAAATATCATTTTTCTTAAGTCACTAATTGATTTTTCTGAAAATGTACTGGATATAATTTTCCTTCATGTGAATGCATACAGGGATGGGCAGTATTTCAAATACATTTGAACTACAAAATACTTTTTATTTATTTATGAATTTTTTTTTGCAGTGCAAAAATCAGGTTTATTTCTTTGACCCCAAATCTTTTTAAACTAATTTTCATATATTTTTTCAGAAATATATCTTTAGTCATTTACCTTCAAGTAAATGTATTTGGATTTGTTGTCATTTGTATTCGAGAAAACTATACAAAAATACAAAAAAGTAAACTATTTTTGCAGTGCACAGTCAATAACTAGATTGTCTGTTGATTCACTGACATAATTATAGCTTGAGACACTCTTTATAAAATGTTATTTTACATTGCATGTGCGTTTTTAAAAAGAGTGGATTTGTGCTTCTGTAAGTTGTGCTGTGAGCAGGCTGACTCCCTGAGAATGACATGCACATGCATTCTGCATTGTTTCAGCACCCGGCTCACAGAAGGGACTAAATATATCACATAAAGTGCACTTGAATTGACTATTTAAAAATACAAAATTGCACTTGAGCAAACCTTATGTCTCTTTATATGCCTAGTTATTACTTGTCCACATTTGTTAAATGATGAAACATTACTCTCTAGCTTTTATGCAGGCACAGAAAGGGCCTTAGCTTTCCATAGATTTACAACATCCATACCTGATGAATTTCAGCACATGCGTGTTGCTTAATGTGTGCGGTTACTATCAGATATTGAGCATGATCTCGTTTTTTCTTTGGTCAGTGTGCAGATTTTGTGTGGGTGATCTGTTGCTGCTGTGGAGGGACTCCCTCTCTCATTCTCTCATGGTTTCTCTGCCTCACAGGCCTGATCTTCCATTTATAGCTGTGGCGTCTCCATGTAGTGGAGTGTGAGCGTTCCATTTGGGCAAATATGGCTCTGATATTTTCCCAACCGCAGGCCAACACTCACTTACAGCATTATACATGCTGCTTCACACACATTCGTCTCTCTCTCTCATAGACATATTCTCATATTCACCCTGAAATGTTGTATATTTCAGTGTTTAGTTTGTTTCACTATTGCTCAGACGTAGAGCTAGTGATTTAAACGAACCTCAAACCATAAAAGTTAAAATTTATTTTGAGAGGAAGCGGCTCGTCCCAAGCTCACTGGAAAAATGAGCTTGTAAGATAATATTGTGTTTCTTATAGCATGTTCTGTTGCTAAATGTCCAGTAAAAGGCGGTATAAGCCAGTCTTCTCTAAAATGGTTGATAGTGATTGTGGCGAAGGATTTTTATGTTGGGTATCATGGCAGCTTGGAAATTAAATGTCCAATGAGTGATGCTTAAAGTTTAATATTTTATTGTGTTTGAAAAAACGGTAATGTAATGTAACCAACAGTGTTAACAAAAGCATATGGTATGTGAGTTAAAATGCAACTTTGCACAACAATGCACTTTTAGCTTGCTTCTTATAAAAATTTTATCTCTTTTATCATGACTTGTGTTTCACAGGCCTCAAACCTGAGCGTGTCAACCAGATGCGCTTCCGAGCAAGTTTACTATGCTGGCAATGCCATTTAAATCTGGTTACGTGACGCAAACATAAAACTCCATTAGTTTACAAATCATGCACTATAATCTGTAATCATAATATGTGTGAAAAGTAATAACAATTGTTGGCGTTTTGCTACTACTAGGGTTTATTTCAGCCGTAATATGAGGTAGATTGAATTTATCGTTATAGTTTTTCACCACTTTTGGATTCTATGAACCAGTAAGCAACCACTGACCAACCAACTACAAAGCATCAGCCGAACAGCAGCTTTCTAATAACCATTCAGAAAACCCTTCATCATGCATGAGTTGCATTATGCAGCCCGTCCAAAAGTGTTTTTTTCAGTTGATGAGTTGCAAAAGAAACTGAACTTCCCTCCAAAAATTTTGTATATTGCACCACCTTTTGATTTTGGCATTTGCTATCATGATGTAATAATGCGGGTGTGTGTTTATATGTGTGTGTAAACTTCAGGCCAAAGGTGACCAAAACCAGCAGTTTGTCCACTGACAGAAGATAGAACAAAAAGACCAAATGAAGGCGTTCTTTGAAAAACCGAGTGACTCAGTGCGGTTTCCCTGGTTCATTTAAAGGAGTTTGTGTTTGTGTGTCTTAGTCTTCCTGTGGAAAAGCTTTCCTGTGCATACAAATGTCCTTTGCTGTCCCTAAATAGAAATGTAATTGTAATTGTAAATGAAATATGTAATTGTAGCTGTCACAGAGAAGAAATATTCCACGTCATTTCAAAGAGATTCTATCATCTCTTGAGCAAGAGTCTGTCTCAGAATATTTTCCTACAGGATAGATAAAGAATTACACTATAATGCTTTGGCTTTTACATTGCAGAGGTTTATAAAGTGTTTTTGTTGGATGAGGTGCTTCAAAAATCCCAAAAAACTCAACAACCCTTAATTAATCTCCAGTATGTTCTTTTCAACCAATATATAGACATTAAGTGTCTTTGAGATGTCATGTGATTTAGATGAATACATGCGTTTTACAATCATTTTTGTTTCATAACTACACTAACCGTTATCTAATTTCACAAATGGCTTTTTAATAGTTTCGATGGATGAGAGCAAATGCATGGTTTGACACCAACTGAGCCATTTAGCTGGAAAAAGACGCCAACTTAGATCTTAATGTTGTACGTTTTTGGATATTAAAGGTGTTTGGAATTATATATTCTATTGTTCTTGGTCTACGAATCAAGACCACAGCAAAGAATCGTGTGAGGTGAGCAGCAAAGCCTCTCTAAGAAACATCACTTCCAGAAAGCCTTAGGTCAGATGTCTAGAAGAATAATGAGTTGGTTTTGTGAGCCAAATATTAATTAACAAGAACCATTAATGGCTGTTTGTTGAAGCCCAGAAAGCCAGGACCAAATCAGGACTATTTTAGACCATTTCCCGACTCTTGGTTGCACAATGATGAGGTATTAGGACTGGAAACTAAAGGGAAACTGAACATGTGTCAGGAAGTCACACACCTTTATTTAGAGTGAAACTTCAAGTTGAATTGCTTAAGTATGTCTGCCTTCTCCATCCCAACGCTATGGACTCATCTAGACTTCAATTTAGCAGGTGCTAGAAACGCCAATACCTAAGAATAGGTGGAGAGACAGATGGAGTCAGACTGCAGAGTCATTAGACTTATGCATGTCGAGTCTGTGTGTTCAGTGTAATGGCAGTAATGGATTTCAATCATGCCGCATTGCTCACGTCTGTAAGGAAAACACTGAGCCATTAAGGCCAGAGGGCCTTGCACAGCAAATATTTGGCCACGGATGAAGGTAGGGGTCATGTGATTGGTTTTATGGCACTCAGATTTTCCACATGTAACAATTACTTCAGAGCAACGTGTCACGCGGACCTGTAGTTATTCCAAATTAAGCACTCTGCAAAGGCCGGACACTTTCATATGGAAACCTTTTGTGAGTGTGCAAATACTTACGAGACTGTGTTTCTCATTTGCTTGTGCAGTGATATTTTTGATCATGAAAGCAAGCTGAGATTAAAAAAATCATTATTGCAGGACTGAGCAAACATTGCGTAACCTAAAACTAAACCCTTAGTTTTTTTTACACTGTGGCTCTATGGCTAATCAGAATCATAGCAATTAGATGATTATAGGCTTCTATGCAAACATACTGATGTCAAAACCTTTTTATGGAACGATTTTGCTTAACATTTTTTACAGTAACTTGCAATTGCTTATGAAATCTATGGGAATTTTGAAAGTTTTTTAAGGGAAAATATTTTCCTTTCAACTTTAATTGTATGTGTTACTTGCCATTTCTGTGTAATTAGTTGTGAAAATGATTAGCAATTTCTAAGCAAAAATAGTTTTGAAGTAAATTATATGGCAATTTTTTTTCCCAGCGTTTTATGGCTTTTGTCTTTTTAACGACCCACCCAACAAATTTTGACATTTAAGTAATGTTTCCATAAACATAAAAATGTTATTTATGTACATAAATATTATAAACGTTTATTTTTTTGGTTATTCAAACGTTACAGGATCATTCCATTTAATAATTGTTTGAAATGTTACTGTCTAAAGCATAAACAAGTGGTAGTTTGAGCAATAGTAAAAGATGTTTGCCTTAGCAAACACTACTGAATGTTATGCAACAGATACACCAGCAATGATTGGACAGCTTGGCATTTGACTCCCAATTGGCTGAGGTGTTGGCTGTTTTGGGTATCCATGTATGCTCACATCTTTCTGATCGTCACGTATGCTAATATCCCATTGGAACAAACCCTCTCCCTACAGCTGATGACCTACAGTGGCCTAAACATAGTAAGGACGATGGACAGAAGCACCCCTGAAGTTTCTAGGAACTGCTTGTTACTATCTTAAAATCAATACAGTAATGTGATAATGTCATAACACACCAATGAGTGGAAATCCTGTCAGATATCACTGCTGTTTGAGTTTGCATTTAGTATTCAATGCTAACGGACAAGCCAACCGTGCTGATAGGACCAGGTCAGATGCAGCTGAACAGTGGAAGTGACTATGGCTTATCCTGTTCTGTTAAAATCTGTTAAGCTGACTCATGCGGTTGCTCAGTTGATCTCATGCCAACACTCTGGCACAAAGACTAGGAAACGTTCATCAGGGCTTTGAGAAGGCAATGTTAAGATGTCCCACTGTCTCTAGAGATGGGCCTCTGACAATAAAACATCGCCCTCCTGTGGCTAGATGCCAAAATAATGCCCACGAAAAACAAAACTTTGCACTTTTAGCTTATTCCGATTTGCCAGTTTTCCACAGAAACATCCTGAGAGCTAGTTTCGGGAATGTTTGAGGTTTGCTTATAGAGTAAAATATACAGATGTTTTGGATTTCATCAGAAAAGTTCCCTTTGACTTGTCCCTCAGTTTGTAAGGAGAAATAATATTTTTTAGTAAATTATAGCACAGTCTAAAGGTCAAGGCTTTCCAGAGGCATTAACAGCTGAAATGTTGTTTGTATTTTGTAAGGCATGTCTGTGTTCATTTTTCCATACATTCAAGCGTTAAATTTGTTCCTTTAAGTGTTCAGAGTACAAACTTCTTGTAATATGAATATGTGTCAGACGTTTATGAAAGAAGCTTGTTTTGATCTGCATTTATTTAATTAAAAAGTCATAATCAATAAAACAAAAATCTGTAATATTAATGTTGAAAATAGTGCTGCTTCGTATTTTTGTAAAAACGTGATACTTCAGGATCTTTTTAATTTTACTGTCACTTTTTTGTTCAATTTAACACAACCTTTACATTATTTTTTTACTGACCTCAAATGCATTTATATTTAAAGACACTTTTTGGTATCCTTTTACAATGTCTTTACATGTTCATGGCAGGAGTTGAAAAATTGAATATAGCACTGACTTTGAATGAATAACAAGATTAATAAACAATTTTACCATACTAGTCTCATTTTAGCACACATAATGTTTAGTTTGGCTGTACCTTCTCAAAAGTGTATATTTGTACATTATCCGAGTGCAGTTTCATGCCCCATAGACTGCAGTTATGAATGCATTTCTATAAACTAATTTTTCCAAACTGACAAGGCGAGAAAAATGTTTTCTTTGCTGTAACTGACAGCTTAAATGCTGTTGATAGACCTGAGCTTGTACTAAACCTCAGAACACCCCGATGTTAACAAAAGTTTTTTTTTTTGTTGTTAACACATGATTTCAAAACTGCTTTTTGCACAGGAAATTTTTCATTCCTGAGGCCGAGTCATCCCAGGTGCACCAGCCAGGCCAGTCAGCTGAACTGTCCCCTGTGCAGATGTCCTCTATAAAGCAGGAAGGATGCTGGGACACACACCGTCAGCAGAATAACATAGACTGCACACTGGAAATTTACACTGAACTCCACCTGGAAGTTATTTAACATTCCAAAAATATATTAGCTGTTAAATCCAACTTTGTCACACTAACTCTCAGGACAATTCATATTAAATGATACAGCCAATAGCCTCGCTCTCCCTGACAGAAACCAGATGGACAGTCTGGATGTTCACTATATAGAGGAGAAGAGCGATGTGAAGCGAAACAGGTAATACATTAACCTCCGACTAGCTCAGTGACACACACACGCTTATGTAAGACCTCTTTCTCTTGCTGGTTAATATTTAGTGTGTTTTCCCACTGCTGTTGTCCCTCAGAGGCTGAAGGTTGATGTGGAGGGTCTGTTTGAACTCCTGTGATTCTGGACCTCCACTGAGAACCAATCTAAACAATGTTTGGCTCCAAGTCACCTTGCAAACCTATTCAAACAGGATTATGAAAATGGGTCAGTGAGAAACAGGTATTTTAAGCACAGAATTTACAATCAGTTCTCAACAACCTTAAGGCATTCAAAAAATGTAGAGAAATGTAAACTTCAACAAGAAGTCTCTCTCTTCCCTTTTACATATATATATATATGCGGATTGAATTTGTATGTAGGAAACATGTGCCTGTGTTTACTTACCTCCACCAGAAGCTTCATGGAGCAAAAGTCACAACAGTGATAAATTCAACAGATAGCAGGCTTTAAAGAGACAGCTCACTCAAAAATGAAAACTCTGCCATTGTAGCCATGTAGCTTCAGATATGCGTCTTTTTTGAATGTATATACTGCTGTTTTTTTTTTTTGTTGTTGTTGTTTTTTTACAATTAGCGTGAATAAGGCTGTTTAAACATTTTATGGAATGCAAATAAGATTTGAACACAAGAATTTAGTATTCTTTTTATTTAATTTTGTTGGCAGTATTACTTTAGATTTTGGTCTGCTTAAAATATGACATAAAGGAATATAGCATAAAGCTCATACGTTTATGACGCTTTTCTGGAGCTTTCGCATATGGAAAAGAAAAGCAAAAGTATTTCTCTTTTTATTATACTTTTATGGTCCCTTTTTGTCATTTTGGAGTTTGGCTGACCTTGTCATCATTCACTTTCACTGTAGGAAGTAACTAAAAGGTCCTGCACAGTGCATGGCTAACATCATGGGTCTGATTCCCACAGAAACATACTGAGTAAAATATGCAGCTTGAATGTCTGCCAAATGCATACATTTAATGTGAAGTCTTTCGTGCTGCTTAAAAGAAATAAAGTCATATGGGTTTGAAACAACACACGGGCGAGTAAATGATGACTTATTTTTTATATAAAATGTATGTAATTAATTTAATTTAGTTCAGTTGTGGTTTTGTATTTTAATCCTTCAACTTGAACATATAGCATTTTAGCGTTTCTAATTTTTGTTTTGTCTAATATTTCTACTTTATTTCATCTCAATTTCATTTGATAGATTTTTTTTAAATAGTTAATAAATGTATTTATCATATATATTTGTATCTCTCATATTTCAAGTAGCATTTCTAATTTTTGTTTAGTTTTTTATCTGACGTTTGTATTTTATTCCAGCTTTACTTAAATCGTAATGCCAATCATTCAAAGAATTTCCAGCAGATACCTGTGTATTAAATATTTCAGCTAATTTAATCATGCTTTTAGCTAACAATAAGACTAAAAATACTCTCTCAGTGTTTTACCATACTTGGATCCAATACACAGAAATGACGTAAAAATGGCCTTGGGAACATTTTAGAACTGGCTTAACCTGACAGGTCTACATGTTCAGAAACAGACGTGAACAGTGGCATGCTGTCACTCTCTGCAACCTTGACCTGCATGTCCCTTAGTTGATTAGAGAGCAGAATTCCTCTGATGTAGATCATGTGCTGCTCGACTTTAACACTTGAGTTTGACAGGTGTGTGTCATCTGGTGAGGTCACAGTGAGAGTGTTGTGCCGAGGTTTTAAAAAGGCATAATTGTGCCTGTGGTGAGCAGGACATAGTGGACAGTGGGCTATTTAAAGAGCGGCCGGACCAGTCAGCAGATACTGGCCTTTATAGAACATCCTTTCACCTTTCCAGTTCACATATTACAGGCGATAAAAATGATCGCTGGCTGTTTGAGCAGCATTGAAAACTCAGATTTATAGGAGAAACGCACCCTCACATCACCTCCTGGACTATTCTGGCTTAGTATCAGAAAAGATTTCTCTCCCCCTTTCTCACGTGGCCACGATAGCCAACAATGGGCAAATAATTCATATTTACAGTAGGTTTTTGCAAGATGGAACCTGAAAGAGTTGAATATAAACATTTAAAAGATTAATGTCTTCAACCACTCCCTTCTCCGGCAGGTTTTCCTGGCACTAGGAGATCCTGAGCAGATTCTCCAATTTTCCAATATAAACATTTAGATTAAACAAGCAAACAGGCCAAATTCTGTCATCCCCTTCGTGGGTGTTGACATGCGCATGTTCGCTGAAGACAAAGAAGGTTGTGTTTCCTATTTCTAGAACTTCTGAAGTCTAAGCGAGGAGTGGTAGATACACATTGTTCACTGTTATTAGCCATAATTCAGTGCAACTGTGATGACTTATAATCTGACAGCAGCTATTAATCAAACGCTTGAGTCACACACACATAAACTCAAATTACATGCATATATCATGTCGGTAGTCGTATATTTGACTTACAGATGGGGTTGTTCTGGTATCTCTGAGGATTTCTGAAGGATTGGGACAGAATATTTCAGAATCGTTGGGTATAGGAATTCTGGGTGGAACAGGCTTTTTAACCAGCTTCATTTCACCAGAAAATGTTACCAGCATTCTTCAAAACATCTCCTTTCACAGTTTGAAAGGTGAGTAAAGGATGACAGAATGTTCCCTTTTGAGTGAACTATCCCTTAAACCGAATTTGCGAAGACCTGCCAAATTCTGCTGAAAATTCCGCAAAATGCCATAGAATTGGAACGCCAATTATTCCTATTGGTCTTGTTCATTAAATATTTCAGCTTTTGGTGGCCCAGAGGACTAATATTACTATCATCACTTTACCATGTTTTAAATCCAAAATTAAATCCATATTTTTCTGTTAAATTCTGCATAGAAATTATGGAAAGCATTTCCCACCTCACTATTTGAATGTTAGCTTTACTGAAACTGTAAGAACGTTTGAAACGGCAATCTTATAGATATGTATAGATAAATACTGTAGATATACACACGTATGCATACATAATGCATTAATAAGGGAATTAGCAACATTTGTGGTAACACTTTAGAAAAGGTAACACTATTAACTATGACTTTGAGGATAAGGTCATGTTGAATAAGGCATTAATATGTTCTTAATTACAACTAATAAATGGCTAATATTTTAGTAATATGCATGCTAATAAGCAACCAAAGGTATATAAAGGTATAATATTAAATGGTTTTATATATTATATATTATGTCCCACTATAGGGGTTATATAGATCTATATATTGCACAGTACTGTGGACCTGTTAAATGTTGGTCAGAAAATACTGTCTTTATGTGCATTGTACGAACTCTGACTCTCTCTTTTTCCACACCCTTTCAAAGTCCCCCTCTCAGTTTCTTTCTTTCAATTCAACCCCATTTCTTCTTTTTGGCCTGAGACTACATAACACGTCCTTACAAAGTCCTTCGTTCACTCTCTCTCTTTCTCACTCGGCCGCTTTACAACTCTCAGCCATATCCTTTCATAGACTGACTCTCTCTCTCTCTCTCTCTCTAGTCAGCTGACTGTCTGGCTCTGAGCTGTGAGCTCAGCGGCGTGGCAACGTGCAGCTTGCCATGTCTGCTGTCGCTACGGGAACCAGCTGCAGCGAGAAACACAGCAAAGCTAGGTCAACACAGCCTGCAGATTCATTCAGAAAATCTTCGGTCTGAGAGAAAGGGAATACCTAAGATGTGTTGGCTTACAGTAAACACAGTTTCTCACAGTTTCTGTACACAGGTGATAATTAAATAGTCAAAATTCAATGACATGTTACCTCATATCAGGTTTATTAAACACTGGACGTGGTAAACAGTGGTTAAGGATCGAGGCGGTATATAATATCTCAAATCAAAGTACAATAGGATAATTTTTATTTTATTACATGGGTAAATCTATTTGGATGTGCACTACTGGTTAAAAGTTAATGATTAAGATTAATTAATAATTAAGTTAATAATACAGTTAAAACTTGAACTTCTGTGAAACTTGAAATATGATTAAAATGTCACATTAATGTTAATAATATTTAATAAATGTTTTACTGTAATATATACATACACCTGTGCAAAAGTCTTACGCCACTAGTATTTTCAGCAACAAAAAATAGTTTTAAGTGGGTTATTACTATCTTTTGTGGTAGCATGTCAGTTGGAAATATCAAGTTTACATTTCCAAACATTAATTTCTAAAGCATCCTCATTTTACAGCATTCACTAGTGTCTAAAACTTTGATTCACAGTGCTGTAGCTTTGCAGGTAGGTTTTTTTTTTTTCTTCATCTTGGAGATGTTGCCACAGTTCTTCTGTCTCAGTTTGTTCTGTTCATGACATTCCAGACTCCTTGTGCAGACAATAATCTCACTGCATTGTTATAATTAATGACAAAAATAATATTTGGAAATGTAAACTGATATTTCGCTACCACAAAAGATAGAAATAACTGACTTAAACCTTTTTATTTATTTTGTTTATGTTGGTAAAAATACTAGTGGCCTAAGACTTTTGCACAGTACTATATAGCTAGAAAGTAAAATGAATTACCTCATAGCTTTGAATAGTAGCGTATCATTCAAAAAAAAAGTTCATTGAGAACCATATATCAAGGTTTTTGATGGGTCACGTGATGCTGAAGACTGAAGTAGAGATTGCTGAATATGGAGCTTTGCAATCAAAAGAATTAATTCAACTTTAAAATGTACAGTCATGTACAGTCTTATGGTTACAAATGAGAGAGGTTTACTTTCAATGTTAGAGTTTTTTTTTTTTCTGTCACCGCATAGGACACATTGATACATCAACTATCCATGTGTGTCTAGTTGTTTATTTTTTGGTTTTAGAAGTTACTGTATACAAAGAATTTCTTTGACTCTAATTCTAATGCAGGCATTCATTACATTAAGCAACCAGTCTCTGATTCATTAGCGACATGTACAGTCAATTACAGGTGTCTGAATGAATCTTCTCTTCTCACAGAGACTGCTGATCGTTTTGAGACAATGTGTAATCAGATGCCCCTCTGTTGTAGGAGCCTATCAATGTCAGAATCACCAGCTCCCAGACGGCCAGCTGGCATCACCGACTACCAGCACGATGTTGGACTCTCCTTAGGAAACCTTGAAATTACGACCCAGGCTAAAAATAAAAATCCTCCTTGAGTCAGTGCATGCTTTCAAATATCAGAAGTCTAAGCTGCTGCTAAATTTGGTTTTGTTTACTCAGTTTGCAGATTCTCTTACAATGCATGAGTGAGTGTGAACTTTCTTAGCCATGTTTTACAGCACTGACAGCATGCTTAGCTATGTTTCATATTTCTGTGTATTTTATATATATATATATATATATATATATGATGGCTGTAGACCACAGCAGTGTGCTGATGATCACAGAATGTTCTAACGCAATGACCAGTGTCCAAATGTCCTGGTAACAAACTCATTGTAACAAACAATCAGTGTGCACAAATTATATTTGGTTTGTTCAGTTAACACAGAGGTGTGAGGATATGCTGTAAGCAGACAAAATAAATGCTTACATCATTGCATGAAAACTTGGATATGCCTAAGTGCGATCCTTAAAGGGATAGATTACCCAAGTTCATTTCTGTTGTTTATACTGAAACAAAATCATTGTCAATACCATTTTCAATGAGAACATTTAATAAAGTTTTTTTTTATTTTTTTACAAAAATCATTTACAGTGTCATGTTACAAAACCAATAAGACTTTGGTTAATTTGTGAAGCCGAAATTACTGTTCATCATACACTGTAAAAATGTTTGAAGTTATGATTGCTGGAGTATAAGAAAATAGTATCTTATTGCTCTCTTTATAACCACTTGTTTCATATGGATTTATTTTAAGTTTGGTTACCACTAGAGTGACTTTTTGTTTTTTTTACTTAATTTGTGTTTTGAAGATTAAGATTATATTAGAACAAGTCCTATAGGTTTGGAATGAGTGGATAAATGATGACAGATATTTTATTTTTAGGAATAATATCTATTTAATTCAAATCAGTGTTCATTTTGTGATCAAATACTTGTATTATGACCCCTAACCCATATATGCTGATAGCTTTTATACATGCATGTCTCTCATGATACTCGGTGGCTGGTTTCTTTTGATATCACATGATAATTTCATTGTTTAAATCCATTTATTTGGTAAGGAGCTATTGAAGTAGGCTCATATACAGACACAAGACCCCTCAACGTTGCATAGGGGGCCATTTTAAGGATAATGTAGCAGTAATGGCTGGAAATTACATTTCAGTAATGTAAATCTAACACTTTCAAAGCCGCAACCAATCGAAACACAGCCAATTCATCAACAAAGCAAACCAGTGACCAATCACAGTAATCCAGTCATGAAAAGAGGAAAGCAGCAACCAATCAGAATTAGGCATTGATCAAATAAGCATGCTGGAGATAGGCTGATGTCATACAAGACACCGCTCCACACGTATGCATGTCATAGATGTCTATTCTGAGCTGGTGCGTATATTAACCTTGCTTTAAAAAGCAGCACATGTTGGCCGCATGCACTTGCATATGTTGATTGCAAAGTTTGTGTGGTGCCACCCAGACAATCGGGTTATTCAAACAGCTTGACCTACAAATAAAATAGAGCTTTCTCTCTCTCTCTCCCCCCCCCCCACACACACACGTTTTGAACGCTGGGAGTGTGACAGAGGGGCGAAGGGAGGTGCTGGGATCAGAAAGACTCTGCAGCTGTGGGTCTACGTGAGTTCTGGCAGGGACACACTCCCTCTCTCTCTATCGCTCTCTGCTTCCACCCTCCCTCCCTGGCATTTATTCCTTTATTCTCCTCTTCATTTTTCTGTTTCTCCCCTCTTTCTCTGGCTAACAACTCCCCCCATCCCCCAAGAGACCTTGACAATGAGAGATGTTTCACTTTTAACTCGATATCTGAGACGTGTGAAAGACAAGCAGAAGCATGGGAACCAAACTGAAAGAGCAAAATTTTATTTAGCAAAAAATTACTCGGTAGGCATAAAAAATACAGTGATGGCCATGACAGGCCAAAATTGTCTAATTTGGGAGACATGTAATATAGGACGATAATTTGTAAAAGAATAATGTAATAAAACTGATGCTCCTGTTCATAATGTATCAGGTCACACTGACAAATGTTTAGTCTTAGTCTGTGTGTGTGTGGAAATCAGCTTTTTTTTTCAGCCGGATACACAGTGGCCATGAACCGGCCCATCTATCCCACGTTCCACCTGCTAGACATACATCATACATCATCTGCAGCATTTCTGCAACCTGCTTCCTCAACTGGACACAATAACACAGTGGACCTGTTAGTTTGTTTCCTCACCCCATGTGACCTACAAGCTAAATATTAAGTCCTAGCCAAGGTCAGCTGAAAAGACTCAAATCAAGGAGCCAAGAAAAAAAGAATGAGAAAGTAAAGCCAAGAAGAGGGCAAGGAGTGCAAGCAAACTGCAACAATGCAGCTGATAAAACGATTCCAGTCGATTGTGGAGTGTTTTAGGAGTTAGGTCACTGCTATAATGTGACTGGCTTTGTTTGAGTTTAAGCTTGGTCTGTACTGCCGCTCTGTGGTCGTAGGGGAAATAATCAGTTAGAAATCATCTGTTCTGATTTCACTTTGAAAGCTTATTTTTAAATGTACATTTAATGTTTATAACAATATTGTCATGGGCACTATTTGGTTACTTACTTGATGAAATTAAGTCTTAAGTTTTATATTTCAAGTCGAAAATGAACTAGTTGTGTTGTGCAACTAATTTTATATAAAAAAAATATGCGCATGAGCTCATGAACGAAGTTTAGTTTCTTATTTATAAATATATTTTATGTAATAATAATACTTTCTAAATATATAATTCGTACATTAAAGGTACGTGCCTTGAGAAACAATAATATTAAGATATTTTTTTATAATATATGCTAATAATAATAACATTTTTTCTTGTTATATTAAAATTGCATCACGTGATACGTCCATTAACGCGTCACGTGATGTGGCGGACGCGTTTGTTGACGTGCCTCGCGCTCACCTGTACATCTTTGACTGTCCTTTCAAACATTACAACGCTGGGTGAGGATTTGAAAAACAAATATTTGCTTTAAAGCGATGTTAAAGTGATGTTTGAACTGTAACTTAATTGTCAATCTAATTATGTCACTCAGTCATAACTCAAGGATGTGCAATTATGGATATGTAAATCGACAATGCTGTTGCTGTGGTTACAACGACTTATTAGTTAGTGTCAAGTAAAAAACTAAAACAAATACAGACCAACTTGTTATAGCCTTATGAAGCAATAATACATTTTCATATTTGGGAAACTAGTGCTTATATATTTTAATATATTGCAATATAAGCATTGACCATGTGTGGAAATATTGATGTGTATAAAAATAAAGCAATTAAGGAGAAAATGTTTTTACATGTAATAGCTTTATTTCTCTTTCATGAGCCTAATACTTAAGGGCTAATACATTAATACACTTTTGTTGTTGTTCATATATGTTTTTTTGACATTTTCAGAACACAAAGCAGTTGTTGGTCTTTCATCGGTGCTGAGTTCTCTGGATCAGCCGGAAGAAACCGTTTCATCAGGTGAGTTCTGATTGTATAACACTTCCTACATGAGTCAAAGACAATTCTATGCTTAATCTGTGTTTGATTATCTTATTAAATTACTTATTGAGTTACTACTTAATGCACGATTTTTAGATAAAAGTAAGCATAAAACAGCTATGAATTACCCTGAGATTGTGTTGCGGTAACATATTTGATCATGCTGAAACTTGTGGAATGGATTTAATTATCAGTAAACTGTAAGTAAACATTTAGGATGTTAATTAGGCAGCTATCAGTACAGCTGTGGTCTAATCAGCGATCATATTTTATCATTTAAAACTACTGCTAAGATTTAATCCAATGTTTTAGCCCACTGAAGCATGCAAACACTCAAACACAATCTATGGTTTTACTTTTTAAATGTACGTTTCACTAAACTTTCAGAGAGTCTAGGTGTCAACGTGATCTTTGGACACAGTACTTGTACCGCCATCATCGATCTCTGAAGTAAATCAAGCATTGTGTTAGTGAGCTACAGAGCACAATCTAACATGCTTGGCTTAAGTATTAATAATTACATAATGAGAAAAATGATATATTATTAAAATAAAAACAATTATTCTCACTCATGAAAATCACTATGGTTGCTTCCTGCGCCCACCAGAACTCCATTACTAGTACTCATCAAAGGAGTTCATGTATGAAGTCCACTGACAGTGACCCCTGACCTCAGAAATAAATTTACTTCTACAGCAGTAAAACTGCCACCTGTGTTAAACATGGTATTGTCACCAGTTCAGATGAACTTGAGTGAATCAAAGTTGGTGGTAGTTGTTATGGTACCTGCTTATTCCTGTGATCACATGGTCATAGCTGAATGTTTCATCAAAGTTATTGATGTAAGGAGAAAAAACAGTTGAAGGTGGGCTTGCAGGTAAATTTCCAACGTCGGTCCTCATGATAATTGTTAGCTTTGTTTACATTCGTTGGGAAAGAAGAAAAATAAATGAAAACTATTGAAATTTTACAATAGTTGCATTCAGCCATGACAAAGCTAACCCTAACTTACAATCAGTCAATTCAAGAAAGTTTATGCTTTTATAATAATAATAATATATCATATAATAATATATTAATATATTATTATATTAATATAATTTAATATATAATATAATAATGTTTAAAATAGCTAAACAATTATTAATTAATACAGTAGGACTACTCACCTGCTGATGAAGGATATAGACTCGCCTGGAGGGCACTCAAAGTTGAGAGTTGTTATGCCAGTCTGTGTGGAGTTACATACCCAACCTTGATCGTTTAGCAGATCCTAATTAATATAGCACAGCATATGGACATTTCAGGAAAGTGATCAGTATTAAATGCTGTAGTCAGGTCACTCACCTTGTCCACCGGCGAGCTGCCCAGTCAGCAACAGAAACAGAGCAACCCTCCTCATGGTCTCTTGTATATAAGGATGATATACAAGTATGTGATGCATCCTGTTTACATAAGCTGTGGTTGTGTCTGACTCCTTCAGCAGCCAATCATGAGTCAGACAAACATATTCCTTAATAGAGCAGCAGCCAATCAACACGCTCTGACTATAGATTGCTGCAGCTTTTGGTGCACTACTAAAACAATGTGAGACACTGTGTCTTCAGATAAATATCATTTTATTTTTGAAGATATAATTATGCAATAATATAGGAAAATTGTATTGTGTTTTACTTGAAACAATAAACAAGACTTTAGGATATTTATGCCAGGCTATACATAAAAACTGTGATAATGTTATTATAAATATTATTATTTATTTAATAGGTTAATTTGATAAAATTATGAAAAAAATGATATTTTATTCATGTGTAAAGAATAAGAGCTAGTAAAACCTACTGAAATTAGTTTTTATGATTATTCTATTTTATGATGTTATACTGCAATGTTATAATCTTTTTTTTTTTTTTTTTTTTGCCTTAAGAACACCCTTATAATGTATTATAAATACAGGCTCGAGGCTTCATAGAAAGTGTGACCAAAAGTTGTCTTCATCATGCTTTTATTTCAGAGTTTCACTGAACTGTGAGAGTCTTAAAAGCATTGTTGGAGACAGTACTTGTACTTCCATCTTCGATCCCTGAATGAAGTAAAACAAGTGTGAGTAACAGAGGAAACAGTCTGGCAATTAATTATTAAATAATGAGTAAGTGAAGAAATGATACCCACTCGTGATTGCCTTGATGGTAGCTTTCAGCTCCCACGAGAACATTGTGAGAAGGCAGAGTCCAATAGAAGTACTCGTCAAAGTAGTTCACATATGAAGTCCACATGCAGTTTCCAGAAATACACTGACTTCTGCAGCAGTAAAACTGCCAGCTGTGTGAAGGTTTTTGGTTTTGACATCAGCTCAGATGAACTCAAGTGAATCAAAGCTTTAGCATAGGTTTATGTTTAGTTTCATCAGCTCACCGTCTGTCCTCATAGAAGTTGCTGTGGTAGCTGCTCATTCCTGCGATCACGTACTGCTCTGGACACTGAAAGCTTAATCGCTTGTCAAATTCATTGACGTAAGGTGACAAGAAACAATCCCCATTTAGGCCGTAGGTGTTTATACATCTAATATCCCAGCGCCGGTCCTTATAATAGCTGTGTTTTTGGCTGTGGTTATGTTGGGCAAGCAAGGAATGGAGAAAAGCAACCTTTTTAAAAATCTTTTGATTGCAAAATCGAAGAAATTATAATTGAAAAATACTATATTTCAAAACCTATAGCAAGCGATACTCACCTCTCTATGGAGAACACTGATTCGCTTGAGGGACATTTAAAATTGAGAGGCTCATCATAGTCGTTTTGCCAGCCTGTGTGGAGATAAAGACCAGCTAGGAGTATATTTACATTTAGTCATTTAGCAGATCCTTTTATCCAAGCGACTTGCAAATAAGGACAATGGAAGCAATCAAAATCAACAAAAGAGCAGTGATCTGCAAGTGCTGACATGTAACAAGGTTTTTAAAATTATATTCAAGTATCAAATACCTCAAAAATAATGCTGCAGATTAGTCTCTCAAAGATATACATAGAAATTTGAAATTCTGTATAAAACACTAACACATTTGTATTCAAATCACCCACCGTGTCCAGTGGCCAACAGTCCATTCAGTAGCAGAAAGAGAGCAACTCTCCTCATGGTATTTTGATTCTGTTGTTTACCTATGAACAGTGTTGATGGGGCTCATTCTGTATGTGTTCTTTTAAATGCTTTTCGTGTGGCTGTGTAAGCAAAGAGGCGGAGACATGTGGATCCATTTGCATAGACTTTATTCAGGGTCGACAGGCATGGTCGAAACACAAGCAAACAAAGCAATGGGTACAAGGCAGAATGAAGGTCAAGGTATACGTGCAGAAAACAGAATGAACAGTCCTAGGTAACAACGGGAAAAGACAAACACGGGAAGAAACACTCAGAAAAGTTGACAGCCTATGAGTTGAATCAAAGTCAAAGTCAACTTTACTGTCATTAGTCAAGTCTGTTTGATTAAGAGGAGATTAAAATGTGTGCTCTTTGCTTGCTTCCAGTAACAGGTTGCTGAAACCCTGCCCTAAACAAGTGTCTCAACTACAGAGACTTTACGAAACAAACATTTGTTAGTTGTGAAAATCTATCATCCCCTCTGATAATGTCATAAAAAAGGTGCACATCTCTGTTCTGTTGTGCTGCTTACAGAGACATTTTATGTTTTCATTTTTCATTTATTTTTGAAATTCATTGAACTTTAAGAGAATAGTGGGTCTTGTTATTAACAAGCATAATAACGCAAATGAAATGATTGCATTAGAGAAGTAGTTTATTCACTGTTTTGTTAAAAGTGACTCCTGCACCAAATCAGATCTTAGAAAAGTTATTTTATAATAATTTGCTGTTGATATTTTCATTATAATTATTGCCTGTGTGATTCTGCCACACAGTGTAACTGTTAAGTGGGTGCTTTTCTGAGATTTTTGCCGTGTGCACTTTTCATATTCATTATTATGCTGATAATTTGGAAGTCACATTTGGAAGATTTTAGTGCATACAGTATGTGAGGGAAAACAAGAATACAGTGAAACCAAAATATTTAAGTTAGGTTATTAGAAATATTTTGTATATATTTTTTATTAGATATTTAAATAAATATTATTATTTGGTGTTACTTACGTAAAAACACCCCAGAATGACTATCGCCCTGTAGCCCTCACCTCAGTAGTGATGAAGTGCTTTGAACGCCTGGTCAGAGACTTCATCATCTCTTCACTACCAGACACACTCGACCCACTACAGTTCGCTTATCGTCCAAACCGTTCCACGGACGATGCAATCTCTCATCTCCTCCATACATCTCTCACTCACCTGGACACTCGGAGGGGGAATTATGTGAAAATGCTCTTCATCGACTACAGTTCTGCATTTAATA
>JAUMHI010000037.1:2806971-2841647 GCA_032359435.1 Enteromius unitaeniatus | reverse complement strand
TGATCAAATCTATCAATCTTTTTACATCCATGAACACTATGGACAATTACACGCTCACCTTCCTTCATATCTACACTTCATGTTTACGTTTACAGAAATAGAATAATAGAATAATCACTCTGAAGGAAATCACTCCGTGTGATTTGTGTCCTTTCAGAAACAGGGTTGGCAAACACTGCTCTTAACAGGTGTACGACTCTAAAAGGAAGGGTTTGGGACCAAATATTTGTTTTGAAGTGGTGATAATCCAGTAATCCATGTAATAATGTCATGTGACTCGTGTGCTGTGTCATGTTAGTGATGTTTCTTATTCAAAGGCCTCAAAGGTCTCAGATGTGTAAAAATAAAGAGCCAGTGAAAATTACTGAGAACACCTTGTTACTTGTGACCTATGCTCAACTCTAACTAGCATGACTAGTGTTAGCGGAAGCTCCTAACCAGTGTTTTGAATCCAGGTCCTGGAGCACAGCATCAGTAACTCATCTCATCTAAAAGTAGGGTTTAGGTCTTGAAGTCTCTAGCAACAAGCCTATGAGTTGAATCAAAGTCAACTTTCTTTTTATTGATAAAGTTTGATCAAGAGTAAATCAAATCTGTGGGCTGAAATTGTGCTTCCAGTAACAGGGTTGGGAAACACTAGTGTAAACAAGCATGTCGACCACACGGGACCGCCATGACAGTTTTGGGAACAAATATTTGTTTTGAAGTGGTGATAATCCATCTGATGATGTCAACCATAATTGTCGACTCTTCTCATTTTCAATAAATGTAATTTTTTGAAGATATAAATGCATAAAAAAATGCATTATAATATATCTATTATAAATAGATAAAGCTGGATGTTTGTGTAAAGCAAAACAAGAATCCACTGAGACCAGAATATTTATATGAGGTTACTAAAAACATGTTGTGTAATATTATATTTGGTGTCATCAATTGCTTGAAAACACTTTATAATAAAACTCTTTTTTTATATATATATATATATATATAAATTTTAATATGATGACTCCCTTGACATTCTGTTAATGATAAAATTACACCTTTTAGTTGCTTATTTGTTGCTTTATTATTGCTTATTACACGGCTCTCTGGAATGCTTGATTCAGATTGGTCAGTTGAGACATTTGCAGGTTCGTTCTTTTTAAATAACAACCGCTCCAAAGTAATAACGCATAGCCGGTGCTACTTGTATGTTTAAAATCCCTCCGCGCCAACAAAGATTACGTTTGGCGCCATCTTGTGACAAACACTGGACAACCACAATTAACAATGGAAAATTTAAAATACATCCGTTGTTATATATTCATATGTAGATGTTATTAATTGTCTTACTAACATTTAAATGTTAGTCACGTGGTACTATATCGTTTCGCGGAAGCATGAAAATGTTAATTTAAAACAAATATGCCAATAAAATGTTTCAAATTCATATTCACGGCCAGTTATTTTCCTTATGTGGCAAGTAGCCGTATAATAAGCGGGATAATGCAGAGGCAGCCGGTAGTTATCGCGAAATAAGTCCCGACAGTGTAATCAGGACCCGACGCGAAGCGGAGGCGAAGCTTACTAATTAAACATATTAATGCCTTATTCTACATTACTAATACTACCCAATACCTAAACTTAACATCTACTGCACTAACAATAAGCAGCAAATTAAGAATTTATTGAGGAAAGTCCTAAATAATAGTTAACAAGTGTTACCTCTTCTAAAGTGTTACCGACGCTTTTAAGAAATATCAAATCAAATCATTCTGATGGTGAACTCATTGTGCAGAGTTCAGATGCTTTTCATTATGATTATTATGCTGAAAATATATAAAAAATGTAGTAAATAAAAAAGAGGACCCAAAAGATGTGTAGTCTGTCATGAAAAAGTAATCATATGGTTCAAAGATGATTATTTATTGAAGTGGATATTGTTATTATATTAGCTCCTGGAACTCTGTTTTATTGATAATTGCAAAAGATTTATTTTTTCCCCACTAATTGCTTTAGTATTAGTAAAAATTTGAGGTCACTACGTGATGAAACTACATTTCCATCTTGTGTTTATTGCAGATTTGAGATCTTTTGCCTTTGAGAGATTCAGCATTGTACTTTACTACAATACTTGTACTTCCAGCGCCGGTCTCTGAAAACATAAAAAAAGATATAATGTTAGCATTGAAATATGCAGTTTCACATGCAATTCGAAATTCCAGTATCACATTTGCATCACTGTCTACCGAAAACCTGTATATACAAAATATTCTAGAAAGAAAAGAAAAATCAGAAATCTGCTTCACTTACTCATGTTTGTTTTCGTGGTAGCTTTCAGCACCCACCAGGTAGTTATGGTTTGGTACGCTCCATTGGAAGAACTCATCAAACCAGTTCACATAGGTAGTCCACTCACAGTGCGCAGTACAGTATCTTATACTTCTACAGCAGTAAAACTGCCAGCTGTGCAATAAAAACATGTATTATTGACATCGGCTCAAGTAAACTTACACAAAAGATCAAAATCAGAGCTCACCGTCGGTCCTCATGCTTGTTGCTGTGGTAGCTGCTCATTCCTGTGATGATGTGATGTGGTGGACACTCATAGTTGAACGTTTGGTCAAAATCATTGACGTGAGGTGTCCAGAAACAGTCTGCACCAGAATCAAATGTGTCTTTACAGCCAAACTCCCACATGCGGTCCTCATGATGATTATCATGTTGGCTTGGTTCATTCAGTAGTCAAGGAAAGAGCAAGAGGCGATTGAAGTGCCAACTTGATTATGTGTTCAGTTTCATTATTATAGCATTAATTTTGAGAATGTATAGCGTACTTGGATTCTTTTGAAATTGAATATTTAAATTACCATGCATGTTTTATAGCCAGTAATTTGTATTTTAGTGTAACTGCATTAATTTATCCATATTTTTGTAGAGCACACAGATCTAAGATGTTTTGACATTTATTTTAGTAACATTTTAACAGTATCTATGCATTTATAGAAGTACAATCTGCTTTTTACTCACCTCTTTATGTAAGATATAGACTGTCCTGCAGGGCAGTTAAAATTTAGGTCCTGGTCGTAGCCGTTTTCCCAGCGCAACTCTGTGGGGTTGAATTCAGACTGAACACTTAACATCTTGACAAGCATTTCCATCAGTTTGTAAAAACTAGGTTTTCATAAGTTTCCCACCTTGTGCATTGGCCAAGAGACCCATCAGCAGAAGAAATAAAGCAGCTCCCTTCATGGTCAAGTCAACTTGGAAGAACCTTTCTCTCAAGTTCACTTGCAATTTCACTTTTATATAGACCTCAGTCCTTTTGGTCACATATGTAACATACAACATAAGGTCAGTGTGTTGCTTAACAAGTGGGATCTATTCATGTTTGAACAGGTGGGACTGATTTTTGCCTTCAAGGTGATTTCTTAGGAACAGACATGCTGTGATAAAAAAACAATAATCCGTAATTTTTTTTTGCAGAAGTTTAAGCGTCAAAGATATTTTTGCTGAGTAATATAGCATAAGTCATCTTACCAGCACAAAAATGAAAAGTATCATGTTTAACTGTTTACTGTTAAAGGTCTACATGTAATATTTTCAAACAGATAATACAGACCCACAAAAACAACACAGTGGCACAGAAAGGAGTTTGTTTATGAAAAAAGGCATTATAGATATTTTTTGCTGGCAACTAAACACTAACTTTTTTGTTGTTGTTGTTGTTTGGCTGCATATTTGTATGTTGTTTTTTTTATTACGGACTGTTTGACTTTTATTAATATCTGTGGGAAATAGTACACGTGCACCTTTAGCAGTAAACAGGCATGATACCATTTTATTTTTTGCTGGGTGCTTGATGTTTAAAGGTAAACTTATACAAGATGAGTTTTGCAGTCTTACTTACAAAAACTATTGATGAAGTATCTTGGAAACTTTATTTTGTTAGCATGTATATTACTAGAATACTAGCCATTTATTAATGCTTATTAAGCACATATTAATGCTTTTTCTCCATACCTGAACTTAACAACTACTGCACTAATTATTAATTAGTAGCAAATTAAGAATTCTCAGGAAAAGTTCATAGTTGATAGTTACCTATTCTCAAGTCTTACCATATATTCTGAGTGCAAATTGTTTCACTGGATGTTTTTTTCAGTCTAATAAATCAGAACACACTCATTAAGATGGTTTTATTCATTAATTAAAAAAAAGAGGTGCAGTGTTAAATGTGCTAACACTGACATATTCTATGTAAACTGTTGCATTAATAAATTAAATAAGAACTGATAAGTAAAGTAAATAACAAATAAGCCTACTGTCACACTGAAATCATTAAGACTAGCATTCAAATACAATGGATTTTGGTTGCAGAAAAAAAAGGAATTTTCATATTCAAGGTAAGTAATAAAGAGATTCACATAAGCTTATAATAATTTGAAACAACATTGTGACGAACTCTTGTCATATAGGCTAGTTTACATTTATTTTGTTTTCTTTTCACATGCATTTATGCGTTTTATATATAGTGTGTATCTGTGTTCATTCAGAGGGATGTTTCTTTGCTGTCTCTGATCTCTGTAACGGGTGGCTGGAATGACAGGATCTCCGTAAAAGTGTGACCTGCGAAGTGACAGACAGATATTATAATCATTAAAAAAAAGTATTGTGCATTGTCACCTCTCTTCATTTTTTTCAACTCGTGCCTATTCGTTCTTAACTTGAACCCATAGGAATAAAACCTAGCAACTCTTTTATTTTAGATTGCAGCTATTAAGATGCTAGCTCATACGTTTCCATTGGTCCAGAGGCATTTCTGTGTTGTCCATAGAGTGATCATAAGGCAGGGCCTCCGTCTCTTCCTCGGGTTCTCTGAACTCTGTGAACAGCGGGAGCTCAAGAGCCTCTGCAGCGCTCACACGTTGTTCTGGATCCAGAAGCAGCATCCGCTCCAGCGCACTCACCGCTTAAAACAAATTCTGCTCATTAGACACAAATAACTCTTATAACCGACCCTAACAGTACAGCAAAATAAAGACATTACTCACCTTCTGAGCTGGCTTTAATGAAAATGGTGTTTAAGTCTTTCTTTGGTACTTTAGGTAGACCTCTGATGTAGTTTTTGGCCTGTTTGGGTAGATGCAGAAAACACACACGCATCAGTTGTGCATTTGCATGTCTGCGTGTGTGTGTGTGTGTGTGTGTGTGTGTGTGTGCAGTTAATTTTTCTTCTAGTGTTTCTGTGAGTGTAATATACTCACATCTTGGCTTTGTAGCTTCATGATGAAATCTGGTGCTGGTGTTCCTGTGATTTTCATGATCTCTCTCAGCTGGTCCAGATCTGTAAGTCTAGATCAAGGATTCATGGAAAGAATAGAGGCAGCACAAGTACTTTTTTATCTGTTTAATCTCAAGTCAGGTCAGTTTACTGATTTTTAATTGTGCATTGATAGCTACATGGAAATGTCAGTTATATTGTAAAAAAGATACGGTCATTTCCTTTAAAAAGTGGCCTTCCCAGCAGCATCTCCGCCATGATGCAGCCCACTGACCAGATATCAACTAAAACAGAAAAGAGTTTACACATTAATCATTGAACCAGCCATTCTTACTTAACTTAGATTGTAAATGTTCACAGTAAATGTTTATTGCATAATATGACATTTCCCCTCATCCAAAAGTAACCTTTAAATTTGTAAGCAGAAGTCGTTGAAATGTTAATTTTTTCATGGTTTGGAGTTTTTTTGGCTATCATAACTAATGGTAAAATATATATTTCTGTTGATAATATAAGGCTACTTAGCTGTGAATAACGTAATAGGTATGTTATACGGATCAATAAATACTGATGCAAAAGAAAAAATTAAGGAAAAATATGGTTACATGTTATTTTAATGACTAATTATCAATATTACCTAGTTGCTAATTATTATGAATATAAGAGGAACTTTATTTATCCCTAGGGAAATTCTTTAATACTTTTTTTAATATTAATACCATATTGGATCTTAAAAAAACGATCATATAGATCTTAAACCCAAAGTTGACAACTGCTTTATTAATTGTTAATAAACGGCAAATTAAGAGTTTATTGAGGCAAAATTCTTAGTTATTATTTAGTTAATGGTAAGAGCTGGTCCATAAAACAAAGTGTGACCAAATTTATTTATAATTGTAAAGGTCAGCATTAAATCATGTAGGTCTAAAGCATTAAAGTCTATCAGGTAAAACAAGTTTATTGATCCAATTCAGTCAATCTGTTATTTTGTTAAAACCATGTTTAGTTTATGAGCAGAGCTATGATACAATTCAGTTCATGGTGCAATGCAAACATATTTGTAACTTAAAGGAACATGCCACTTTTTTTCAGTATAGCATAGATCATTGAATCTGATTTGACCTGTAGCATCTAGCTCAAAAATGACCAAAGAGTTTTGATATCTTTCCTATTTAAAACTTGTGTTCTAAGACCAACAGAAAAAGAAAATCTGTCTGCCGGAGATCAGCTGAAAGGATTTGAAACGGTAAAACTCAACTGTTTAACTCTAGGTGAGTTGGAAAATGAGCCTTTTTTTGGCATTTTCCTTTAAGCTGTCACTTGAGCACTGTTAGTGCAAACTATGACAAGGGCAATACTGAGTTTACTGAGATGTCCTACAGCAACATCTAGTGTTTAGATGATGTAACAGCTACATTTATTTGTGCACGTCTTTGTTGGTAGTTGTATCTCACCTGTTTGTGAGTAGTGCATCCAATTGAGGATAACCTCTGGTGCTCTGTACCAGCGGGTAACAACATAACCTGTCATCTCTGAATCTGCCTGACGTGCAAGTCCAAAGTCCAAGATCTGCACACAAAGATATTTGAAACTCCAGCTTTTCAGGAAAGTTGATGTTTAGATATTTATTTAAATTGCGCTATAGACCAAGTTGCATAAATACCTTCAACTCACAGTCCTGGTTCACTGCCAGATTTCCTGGTTTGAGATCCTGAACGACGACAACCAAGTAGACATTTACACAAGTAATACATATACATCTAGCTAGTAAAAATGCTCCTAATTATTATATAAAGCCTGTTTTGTTTTTTTTAAGAAACAAAAATGCATGCCTCCATAAATTTTCTCAGTCATTATAAAAGAGAAGAGATAAAGAGAGGATGAATGAATGTCAGGGTTGAATGAAGTGGTCACCCAACCCCCTTCTGGATCTATTTAAACTCTCTGGGGTCACTTACCCTGTGAATGATCCCGGCTGAATGAATGTACTGTGGAAACAGAGCAAGAGCAAAAGATTTATAGATACCACAAAGTTAAAAAGGACAGAGTGCTTCACAGATGAGAGTGTGTGTGTGTGTGTGTCTGTGCCTAACCTTCAGACCCCTCAGTATCTGATAGACCAGAAACTGCACCCTGTCCTCCGATAGTCTCTCCATCTTCATCAGCTTTCCCAAATCAGTGCCCATAAACGGCATCACCAGGTAACTGACAGAAAAAGACATAACCTGCTGTTTGATTGTTGGTCTGTGATGACAGAACTTAAAACAACTGATAATGTTTAGTGGTTAGTGTAAGTGCTGATAAGAAAATCTAGATTTTTAGGTTGAAAATGAAGTAGTGCAGTAGGAATTAACTTACAAATCCTGAAATCGGTCCAACAAGATTTCTGAGGTAAAGACGTCCAGCAGTCCAATAACCTGAACAGTCAGTTAGAATTAGATATGAGGATGCACAAACAACATTAACAATATGGCAAACTTCATAGAGAGAGGCAAAACCAGGGAAATGGCCAGCTTATTAATTAATGACACCGATCTTTAATAATGTACATGGAAAATGTAGATGTTGCTGACATACATTCTCATGTTTCATGTGCTTGAGGAGTCGTAGCTCTCTGTAAGCGCGTTTGGCAAACAGTCGGGACTGGAACGGCCGGTGGAGCTTCTTGATGGCCACACGCACTCCCGTTTTACGGTCACTGGCTGAACTGTGGATATATTGAGAATAGTAAGAGCAGTGTTTAACAATTGTGTATGTAGCCACCTACAAGACCAATGCTAGGTTGAAGTCCACCATCAGTGGACATTGCATGGTCATGCATTTTTGTACCTTTACGTCTGGAACTGAAATGTGGTCAGGAAAGAGGTTTAGCACACAGTATAATGTGCAACAAGTTATTACTCAATCTAAAACTTGAGAAACTTGGACGAGTGAAAGAATGTATTAAAGCGGAAAGCTTGCTAAAGACCAACACGATGTCTTTAATTCTGCAACTTCTGCTTGTTAAACGCAAACAATGGCATCAGCGGGGGGCTTTGTTATGTGACCTCTTGTCTTGCAAAGAAAGAATAAAGTTTACAAAGGTTTCACAGTTTCACCCAGATAAGCCAGGAGGCATTTAGTTGAAGAACAATCAAGAAAACAGATGGAAGTGCATGATGCAATTAAAAAAAATAAGACCAATCTTAACAGCTTTCATTGCACAGCAGAAATATTCTCATATCTACTTAAGTTACAGAGTCGGTGGACTATTGCTTTGTTTCAACATGCGCCTTTGGAGCTCCAAACAAAACTGGAGGGGATTACATTTATAAAATGCATTTAAGTGCACATACAGTACAGTTTCACGGTATTTTATAAAACGTTTCAGCTGCAAATGAACTTTACAAGTTGGTCGAGGTGCACTGAATAGACGCTCTCGAACATAAATTGTGTTCGTCAGCGGTAACCATAGCAACATAACGCTGCTCTTACGAAAGTACTGCCATTTCTTACACATTTAACGTAAGCTGTATACAAGTAGCCTATACCACTGAAATAGTATTAAGAAAGCTGTATTGCGTAGGACGACTTTCTGTAAGATATCCCGAAAACTACGGAACAGAGGTTATTTTAAAAAGTCGATCCCCTGGAAGTAACGCTAGACAATGATTCACTTTTAAATGTTAATAATATACGTTGTTTACCAAACCGTCCCGTACGCTCCGGTTCCTATCTGAATGAGATCTCGGTATCTTTCCGGCACGTCCCAAACGGTTCTGTTTATCTCCTGGCGATAAAATCCTGCCCTGGTTCGGAGTGACATCCTTAGAGAGGGTTGAAAGTAATGTCTTTCAAATGTGAAAATATCCTTTTTACCTCCTCATTGTTTATCGGGTATTTTGATAAAGAAACTCTCGGAGAACGAGCGCAAACGGAGCGAAACTTGGGAGTGCACCGGTAGGTTTGGGGGCGGATCAAAGTTTCCACAATTACGCATCGGACACTCGCTGGAATAAACATTTGAACATCGCAATGCAGCGTTTTCTGATTGTTATCGGGTTTGTAAACGAGGTTTAATTGACTCTTCTTAGCTTTAAAATGCTTAACACCGTGACAGGCTTCAGGAAAAGAGTTTCGATTTATTAAAAGAGTTGGTGAGGGGGTCGTGGATACATGCACAGGGCACTGGCTTACTCACAAAGAGAAAAAGACCGATCCAGTCCCAGTGAAACAGCTGAAGGCAGTTTTTATCTTTGTTAAAGGCATGCAAGAGACCAGGAGGAGGGTGCAGATATATAAGGGCAAAGTGCTAAGGCCACATAACAGGACATCAGAGAAGTGGCACTTCGTATCAAGTGTTTAGTATATTTTTTTACACTGTGCTAAAAGCAGGGCATTTGTTGATTATGTTCATTTACATACAGTGTAAATGTGACAAAACACGCCCATTTCCCCATTCAGCTTTAGAGGATGCTGACTAGTTTCATGACATCAAAGTAGTCATTCAGGATCTTCCAAAACATACACTGAATAATAATCGTGACATTAACCATGTTAACCACTTCCTGATATGCAGTTGCCTATTTTGAAAACACAGATGTATTAATTCTCTAAAGACAGTTCTGCAAATACATTTAAACACTGTGTAATTAATATCACTAGACAGACGAAACATTCAGAAGACTGAAAAGAAAAGAAATTATATTTTACATAAAAAACAACTGAATTATTGTTTTTTTATTATATGTAAAATATTTTTTTCTTTGACATTATTTTCATAAGTTCTTTTGTGTCTACATTTTACATTTGTAAAAATTAAAGGCAGCATGGAAAATGTATTTGTTGTTGTTATTGGTTGATTGATTAAATGATTGATTGATTGACTGATTTTTATGTTATCATAATAAAATTTACTTGAGCTCAGTGAAAATAATGTCCAGATTCAAACAATTATAATGTTTTTTATGCATGATTCCATTTTTTTAGAATGAATTATGACCCAGATGTGTCCTTAACAGGTTTTGATATATATGATATTAACAACTGACAACTGACTTGTACTATATAAATGGAAGTGGAAAAACCACATACTGGTCCTTTAAATACCTGAGAAAAGACAAACGGTTTATCCAGCATATGTTGAATTAACCAGCACTGTTGTAGTGCAGCACAAACTAACAGTTAACCTTTATTTCAACCTTCTGTTAAGAAAAGTCAGTATTTGTGGCTGGGATGAGTTTTACCACTACCATATGTTTTCTGTAACTAAACAACTATTAAATACTTGATTTTCACATGAGGTGTAATTCCATGCAAACACACATGATGCATTTGAGGTATGTTATAATCAGAAAGCCTTGCAGATGCAAAACCAACAAAGACCGATTATGTAAGCGATTCAGTTTTATGCAGAGACTTTTGTACATTGATGCATATATGAACCTTTTTAAGACACGCTTCTCACTCCATCCAACATTGTAAAGATATTTTTCTCCTCCTCTTGCTTTGTTTTGGTCTTGTATAAAAGACACCATACCCTGCTTCCCCTGTAGACACCTGTCTCACATCAAATATAAAAAACACTCAAAACACAACTCTGCACACATACACACAACATGCACCTTGTAATATTAATACATTGTGTCTATGTTCAAACAATACTGGTCGTGTTTCGCTCTTAATTAAGTGTGTATGAACACACACCCACATACAGGAAGGGCGTCATGCCTTGGAAATACATAGTCATTGTCCCTGGTCGGACTGCAAGGTGTCTTTATATAGTATCCACCAGACGTGTAGTTCGTATGTTTGAAAGACAGACAGCGGCGAGGGGCAGCATCTTCCTGGATTGTAGTTACGCTTGCTTTTATTGTTCAACCTGAAGACTTTCAGGTTTACTTGGAGGATCTTTAAAATTGCTTACTTCTTCAAACACTAGCTCTGTGTAAGAAGAAAGAGAGAGTAAATTCCAAATAGTACTCGATACAGACAGGAAGTGTGACAAATACGAGTATACAAGGTAGAATTACAAGGTATCAGTTTTGGCAGATCATGTTCACAATGATTTTCTGAATGAATAAATAGCCTCAGCATGGTGGTGTTTTAGTGTTTAGTTTACAACCTTTAATCCAGACAAAAGCAGTGTAAGATTTCCTCTCACCCTTCCACTCCTCCAGCGTGCGATCTTTGCTCTCAGGGGTCTGATCATATGGAGGCGCCTCGGGTTCGTCTTCAGGATCATGGTATTGGGAAAAGTATGGATGGCACAGAGCTTCACTGGCTGAAATCCTCCCGTCACAATCTAGCACCAGCATTTTTTTTAAGAGATCAACCGCTAAAGTCAAAGAGGGCAAATGCAGATGGGAAAGATTTGAAAAGGTGGAAAATAATTAGATTTTTTTTTACTAATTCTGTTTTGAATTGATTGCATATCAAGGATGATAACATAAATGGTGACTTTAAGTTTTCAGTCATTCTAAATGTAAGATGATACAATGATGCAAAAGAACAATGTCATTGGAACTTTCAAAATCCTTTTTGTCAGATGAGGAATGATAAAAACATCGACAGCCAATCAGAATCCACCACAATATCATTGAAAGATTCTGAACTTATTTCCCCATGATGAAACATTGATAGCCAATCAAAATCCAGAAAACATCAAAGAGCTCAAGCATTACCAGTGGCAGACGGTATGAATACAGTTCAGACTAATATTGCCTGTCGGTGCTAATATAGTTATCTTTCTCAATATGAGCACTGCAGGCCTTTAGCCTTACCTAGAGGATTTGCTCCTCTAAATATCTTCGCCAGGTCCTGCTGAGGCATGTGTGGAAGAGACTGGATGTACTTCTGAGCCTAGATGGATAATATCAAAAATAATGGTTTAAATTTCAGTCAATCTGTCATCCATCAACTTTAGACAACGTTAGTAAACCAGTTAAACCAAAAACTGAACAGTTCTCTTCTCACATGTTCAGAGGATATCTTCTTCAAAACATCAGCCGTAGGAGTGCCTACAACCTCCATGATTCTCTTGAGCTGATCTATATCTGAACAAATGATGTCAAGGACTCTATAACAGTTTAGAGTTTTTAGCTGAAAGAGATAGAGAGATACCCATCTGATGCCTCCATCTTTGGAAACTGTTTCCTTATATTCAGCTTCTGTAATTTAATTTGAACCACTTAGGCTGCGCTTTCCTCACCTACCTTTACAGGAAGCAAGACTCACTCAAAGACCAAACACAAACATACTAAGAGGAGGTTTAAGTGAAGGAAGGATACAATCGTTGCCAGGAAACAAAACCTTCCCCTTCAGAAGTTCACCCATGATGCATCCAACAGACCAGATATCCACTGTAAAACAGATTTAATCATATTTGATCAAACATCATTAAGTGCAGGTCTATCTACAGTATCTATTAATAAACATAAGAATTGTTTCTTCTTATTTGACCTGTCTGATTGTAATGCATCCAGTTGAGCATGATCTCAGGTGCTCGGTACCAACGAGTCGCCACATAACCCGTCATCTCATCATCTGTCTGTCTGGCTAATCCAAAATCCAGGATCTGAGTTTTGATTGAAAAATACAAATTAACAAAAGAAATGCACTGTGGTGATTCAGGAATTGTGTGTGTATTGCCTTGAGAGGAATCAAAAGGTGTCCAGTAGTTTTTCTCACCCTGAGTTCACAATCTTCATTCACCGCTACATTGCTCGGCTTTAAGTCCTGCAAACATGTGTGCAAATTCAAATTTGTAACATTTATGTTGTTGAAATATGTAGTAATTATGTTAAAAGAATCAAGACTCTAGTGGCCTATAAAATGGACACTAAACAAAAACTGTGAAGGAGGAAAAGCACTCACTCTGTGAATAAGCCCAGCTGAATGGATGTACTGTTTGGGAGAGAAAAAAAGTTACAGTAGGAGAAAAAAAGAAACAGTAGGACGTAGTAAAAGAGGCACAAAGAAAGAAAACAGTTTGCCTCTGCAGTTCGGAACTGGTTCAAACATTTGAACTGAAAGTGTACCTTAAGGCCCCGGAGAAGCTGATAAATAAGGAACTGTACATGTTCATCTGAAAGTCTCTGAAATTTGACAATGTTGTTGAGATCCGCTCCCATCAGGTTGGTCACAAGATATCTACAGAGACAGAAACAGTCTTAGCTTATAGCTGATTTAGTGCCTTTAAATCACACTTGCAAATAAAAAAATATATATATTGTTTGATAATTGGTTGACTGCATTTGTTTTAATCAAAGTACCATTTTAGTTTTATAGACATTTAAAAAGCTATTTTATGCCTTCACAAATGAAGATATAGTGACCGGGCAGACACTCACACCTCGTTGAATTCTTCTAAAGAAGCTGCGGGAGTAAAAACATCCAGCAGTCCGATAACCTGGATTACAAAAATACATAAAGCACGAGTGACTCAAGTACCTCTAAACTTTGTCTCGATTCAGATGTTTGATAATAAGTTATAATTGTACAGGATTGGGCATTTGGTATTTGTTTGCTCTGTTGTATCGATGTGTTTTTGAGGCACCTACATTCTCGTGCTTCATGTGTTTGAGGAGTCTCAGTTCTCTGTACGTTCTTCTGCTGTGGATGAGGGACTGGAAAGGCCTGGAGAGTTTCTTGACGGCCACTTTCTGACGAAGGCGCACATCATATGCAGAGCTAGATAGAGAAACAGACAAAGGATTCAAATAATTTCATCCAACTCAAAACTAAAGTTTCTGCTTGTAATGACACAGCAATCATTTTCCATGATGAAAGGACTTGTATGTTCCTGTTAAAATTGACCTTTTGTTTAAAATGGTATCGCTTCCTTATAGCGGTGGACCATGTTAAACACTCTGAATGCCCTCTTCAGTTCTATATTGAGCTCTGGAGAAACATGTCTAACCTGTCAGCCTAATTATTTAACTGTGTCAGAAGGCCAATTGAGAAATTAAGAAGAGAAATTGAGTCAGTGGATAAAGTAGTAATTGCAGGGACTTCATATGAGTGTCGTGAATGTGTTTTAGTCTATTGAATTAAATCAATCAAAACCCCTGGCAGGTCTTTAGAACTTGATTCATGAAAGTATTCTCAGACATTCATTAATCAAGATGCAGTCCTGGAGTTTTTCTACTACTGAATCATGTAATATGATATGGCATACACCTTTTATTTATTTAGTTTATTTTTTATTTTTATTTTATTTTACACACTATAGTCTCTGTTGAAGACAGGAGGACCCAACCCCCATTTAGGATGCTCCCATTCCCAGTTTCAACCCCTCCACACCCCAGGTCTGCCCTGCCCCCTTCCTTTAAAATGAATCAGCTCTGCTGTGAAGAAGTCAAATCATCACACAATAGAAAAGGGCTTAACTTGAACAATGCAAATTCACAGCTCATTTGAGTAAGAAAGTGTTTGTGGTGTGTGTGTGTGTGTGTGTGTGAGAGAAAGAGAGATTCCTGGGGAATAAAATGAGGGCCATTAACAGGGTCTGAATAAGGATTGCTCATTCTTCTAGTTGTAGAGTTTTAATTCTGAATGAATGTGACAATCTGAATATCTAAATTCAAATTATGAACACTAATGAATTTGGATATTGTGACTAAATGATTGTTGCATTGTTTTGCACGCTTTATTAAAGCACTGTGGGACCAGACCTATTATTAAAACAAAACATAACAATAGCTTAATCAAGTCTCTCGTGTCAAATGATACATGGCAATGTCTCTATAATCATATCCCCAGGCGGAAATAGCTGAACCTATTCAAATCGACACGGGGTCCAATCAGCAGCAATGAAATCTCCTGTGTAAATCCATTGTTAGTGTTTTGCATCTTTTAATACAGATAATGAAATAATTAGGTCTCAGGTGGTCTTGATATGTTGCGGGGCATCTGCGTCACTGACAATGAAATGAGCTGCATCTTATTTTTTTTTTCAGAGCTGGCAAACCTCCCAAATAAACGGGAAGAAACGCTGGTAATAGCTTTCAAAATAGGACACCCATGTGATGCCCTCAAGCAATGTTCTCTGCTGGTGCTTCCCAACCAATTGCCTTTGGTTTTGGGATATTTGCTAGTTAGCTTTTATTTAGCATTGTCAACCTCAGTGTACTAATTTCAGAAACCAACAAAACACAGCAGGATTGTGCAGTGTTTAGTTCCTTAATAAGTGCTTTTGATGTTTGTGTGATTTTATGCTCATTGCAATGAATACAAATATGACATTTTGAGGTATAGATCATTATTAATGTGTAAAATATTAATGATATTATTATGAAATGGTTCACTCAGAAGTGTTCTCACCCTCAGGCAATCAAAGATGTAGATGAGTTTGTTTCTTGTTGGAACAGATTTAGAGAAATTTAGCATTCCATCACTTGCTATCCAATGTATCCTCTGCAGTGAATGGGTGTCGTATGAATGAGAGTCCAATCAGCTGATAAAAACATCACAATAATCCACATGACTCCAGTCCATCAACTACTTATTGTAAAGCTGCATGTGTAACAGAAATGAATCCATCATTTCTTTCAGCTAAAATACAAGTCCTCTATCCAAAATATAGCTGCCTCCAGTGAAAAAGTGGTCTCATCCTTTACATGTAAAACCAGTCCAAACCAGTTCTAAACAAATATGTGGGGACATTTTGATGTGAGAAGATGACAGGAGGATGTTGAAACACCTGAATAATGGATTTGTTTCTAATAACAATAACAAGAGATTCATCGATTATTATAATCGAGTCATTATTGTGATGTTTTATCAGCTGTTTGGACTCTGACAGCACCTATTCACTGCAAAGGATCCATTGGTGAACAAGTGATTTCTCCAAATCTGTTCTGATGAACAAAAAAACTTCTACTTCTTGGATAGTCTGAGAGTGAGTAAATTGTAGCAGATTTTCATTTTGGGTGAACTATTCCTTTAAGTCATTGTAGGTTTTTGTTCAGTTAATAACTAATGAAGAATATATATCATCATGAGTCAGACTGATTCTGACCTGTCTCTCTAGACAGAGCTGTTAGAACAGTAGCTTGCAAAGCGGAAACAGCTATGCCGGATTACACAACGATTGTGAAACCTGGTTAGAAAAAAAGTTAGGAAGGGGAAGAGGAAGAGAAACATGTTTACTTGCAAAGTTAATTTAGCACATCATATGGATGTTTACGCAACTACTGCTCGTGCATCAAAATGATGTGACGTACTTATATATAAACTGATTGACATCTTCTCAATATTTGCAAATTAGTACGGTGAAAATGGGAAGATGCTGAAGCCAGAAGCACCATGTCACCATGGCAACCGTTTCAGTCAGTCACAGCACGAGTGAGGCTCGAGGGCTCTAATGTTATAGTTTAGATGCTGTGCAGTGTAACATAAATCTCTCACGATGAGTGCATTATGGCAAGATGAAATATCTGGACGTTTTCCCATGCAGATGGATGTCAGATGCTGATGGGGGTGTGGCGCGGTTAAAACTGGAAGACGGTTTAAGACGACCGGAACTGAATAGGCCTAGCATGTTGTCTACTAGAAAAATATTGTGGCACCAGATAGGCATATGGTCTTTATACAACACATTTACAGAATCACTATGTGTTTAAAAACACAAATGTCATGGCCACCTGTGATGGATAGGGGAAAATCCCTGTGATTTATTTAAAAAAAAACGCCTTTGTGTTCTTGATGGATTGCCAGAAAAATCAGCTTTGAGTTCAGCATCACTCATATGAAGGCAATTTCATTCTTTGAATATTGTTAACATCTACGGACAAACAGTCATTGTTACTAAAGAAATGATTGACACATGTCAGTAAACAAAAGGAGCAGCAGCAGCATGTATCACAATATAAACACATTTAAACAGCAATGCCAACAAACAGAATTTGCACTAGGAAATGTCGGTTCTATTCTGCTAAATATTTTCCCGACAGTGTTTTATTATCACTGTGGGAAAAAAAGTAAAATACATTTTCCGGATGTTGTTTTGTCAAGCTTTATTCCTGCCTCACCCTCTCCTCCTCTTCGATGCTAAATTACGAATCATACTATGACGAAGGCTCAGCTAATGAATATTAATTTGTTCACGCTGACGTTGCTTAGTAACCTTCCTGAACGCCCTACTGTAATATTCATGAGCCACGCCTTCAGTTCACAGTTCGAGAGCGACAGAGCGTCGGCGCTTCAGCCAATCATCGGCAACGTCGTTAATATTCATGAGCCAAACCTTCCTCATAGTAGTATTCATAAACTCTCCTGCTGGACTCACCACACTGAGCCATATGCTCCCGATCCAACCGGTGTGAGATTCTGGTATCGTTCTGGCACCTCCCAGACAGTCTTGTTTAGTTCTTGCCGGTAGAATCCCGGTCTTGTCGACATCTCTTCCGTTTAAAACGACGCTCTTTATTCCTAAACTGTCAGTAAAACATTAACGCATCCGTCAGAGAGATAACGCTTATGTGTGGAGGCAGCCGGCTTTAGTCCCTCTATTTTCCAGAAATGGGAGGAACCGTCTGTGATGCGTGTGTGTGTGTGTGTGTGTGTGTGTGTGTGTGTGTAAGAGAGAGACAGATGGGGGATGGGACAGGCAGTAGAAAGAATACATGCTAAAATAAATAATAATAACATTAACATTATAATTTTATATATATATATATATATATATATATTTACTGCTGGTGCTGGTAATAATAATATAAATTTATACACCTGTTATCATGACAATTTAAAAAACAAACTATTATGCTATTACAAGAGTGAATCAATTTCATTTCTAAAAAAAAAAACATCTTACTAAGAAGGAAATGCAGGAGGCAGCAAACTCCCCAACGTTTACTATTTTTATTTATTATTCATCTTAATATAAACTCGCCAAGAATAAATGCTGAACAACATTGAATATTTTTTTTTTATATATAAATATTAAACAATATTAAATATGAAATATTAATGTAATTTAGATGTATTGAAACACCAGTAATGCAAATAGTTTATCTATCACAAGTATAAATGCCACCAATAAAACATTTTAGAGAAACATTGTGAAATGAATTGACAAAAAATAATGAAAAACAAGAACATTAGTTATTAATAATATGCCTAAAACTATTTACGGAACTTTAAAGATTCATCATCTCTTTATAAACTCAAAAGAATATTGGCATTTTCATGCAAATTTTAAAATACATTTCATATATATTTTGTAATAGTATCTTATGCAAGTCCGTACCAACAAACAGGGCTGTATGGCTATATTTTGTAAAGAAACATAGCAAAAACATATTTATCATTCTGGTTTTCACCAACTGATTTAACAAAGAAACAGCTCCATCTAGTGTTTCATCCCTAAAACGTGAAGAAAAAAATATTTTAGGCTCTATGAACATTGCAGACTTTGAACATTTCAAAATACAGATTTCATCAAAAAGCTAATTTCATTAAACCAAGATGAGAAACTGACCTGACAGATGAAAGGCAGGCACTCATGGCAGCAAGCATCTATCCATCCAAACTTGCTCTGTTCCTTCTTAAGAAGTTTTCCACAAAACATGCTCGCTGGGTCCTTTGGAAAGTCTTGATGCCACGATGCATACTCCACATACGGACCACCGGTCCACAGCCAGGGCGAACAACTGAAGAGCATACTCCGCTCAAGACCGATCCACACTCCGTCAGTGACGCCTTTACCCTGCAGCATCTGTGTGATGTAGTCGTGTACCGAGGCATTTAAGATGTGTGCCAGTGTCTGGTGATGAGTTTTGCAGTATCCTAGAGCATCAATCCAGCTTTTTGAATCATTGATAAAGGTATAGTTGTCTGAAATAGACATAAAGCAGAATTTGGTTTACTATGATATTATAACAAGTGTGATAAGGAAATATTAATATTTAGTTTTTTAGTTTAGTTTATCACAGCAGCTGTAGAGAGTACAAAAACAATAATGATGAAAGTTACTTTAGTGGAGTGTATAAACAAAGACTAATATTTTGGATGGCAGCGTAATTGGCCTCATTTTAAATATGTATTTGACTCACATTGGCAGATGACTCCAGCATCTTTATCATGACTGCAGTTCTTTACATCCCATCCAGAAGATCTACATCTCTTCAGAACTAGATCATTCTCACTACAATTTACATTATTCATCCGTATTGGTCCTGTGCCTTTGCCAAAAAAAGCACCTGTTTTTGCCTCTATAGCATCTCCACAGCCCATCTCTCTACACACCACTGCAGCGTCTGTTAGATCCCAGCCATCATCACACACTGTTCCCCATGTTCCATTATAAAGAACCTCCACTCGTCCAGAACAAGAGCTGGAACCATTCTGCAGTCGAACTTTGGCTAAACAATAAATGAACAGGTCAGAAAAGTTGGTGACACATTTTTACTAGCATCAGTGCTTCATGAAGAATCATTAACATCCAGTGTTCTTTGCACTAAGAAAATAGGAAAATAGGTCTTTTAGGAAAAATCTTTTAGAAATTGATTCTTTAAGAAATTAAAAATTGTTTCGATGACTTTGCTACGAAAACCCTATTTTGGTAAGCATGTCTAAGACAATCATTTTGCATTTTTTAAACATGAACTATTATGTTAAGAAATGTAGCAGTACTGAAGTATTATGTCAGGCAGTAGACCTTTTTAATGAAGCCATTCACTTACGTCCACAGATAACACCAGCATCTTTTTCATGGATGCAGTTTTGTGGAACTCTTCCACTTGATGCACAGTTCTTCAGTGTAGACTCTGTTCCATTACAGCTCACATTATTCATCCATGTCTTTCCTGATCCTGCTCCAAAATAAGCAGCACTCTTCGCCTCGATCACATCTCCACAGCCCATCTCTCTACACACCACTGCAGCGTCTGTTAGATCCCAGCCATCATCACACACTGTTCCCCACATTCCATTGTGTCGAACCTCCACTCGTCCAGAACATGAGTCAGTGCCATTGACCAATCTGATAGGATCTGAAGCATGCGGCAAAAGAAACAAAATGGTTTTTATGTTTTTAATTATCCGAATGAACAAAAGCGTATTTAAAATTATAGTTTAAAGTGTTATGACTCACACTGACAGATGACCCCAGCAGTTTTATTACTACTACAGGAGGTAATTTCATGTGATCTGCAGCTCTTCAGTGTAGATTCGGTTCCAATACATTGTACAGCATTCATCCACGTTGGTCCTGATTCCTGGCCAAAATAAGCATGACTTGCAGCTACGACACCCGCACAGCCCAGTTCTCTACACACCACTGCAGCATCTTTTTGATCCCAGTAATCATCACACACTGTTCCCCACAAACCTCCACGAAGAACCTCCACTCGTCCAGAACAAGAGTTGTCACCATATACCAACCTGAGAGTTACTATTCACAGATGATAAAAAGTTGTTTTTTTTCTCCCATATATACCTTACAATTATTTGAAATCTAACAGTGATACATGATAATAGGAAGAATGTTCTCTTTAACTCTCTTTAGTCATTGCTTAAAAAGGAAAATGTACAATAGTGTAATTTAATGTTAGCCCAATTAACAAAAGGTCCCATGCTAAACATTTTTGTTTGTTTTTTTCTTGTGAAAGAAATACTTAAATGAAGAAAGTCGAATTATAGGGTGATAAAATGACTTTAGATTTTAGTTTTTGACAATGGTTTTTTGTTACATTATATGTCAATGTTGAGAGTTCAAAACAGGAAAAATCATCCTATGGTTCAGTGTTTCTTTCCTCACTGTTTAGGGATTAACAAAATATTTAAAAAAAATTATGTAAGGACGTTTCAGTAATTTGGTTCATTTGTAAATTAACCAAATTTCTATGAATGTTTTTGACTCACTGTTGCAGATGACTCCAGCATCCTCCTTATGTTCACATTTATGTGTTCCCAATCCATTTGGCTGACAGCTCTGTAGACTAGACTCAGTCCCAGAGCAATTTACATTATCCGTCCAGATCAGACCTGATCCTGCTCCAAAATAAGCAGCACTCTTTGCCTCTATAGCATCTCCACAGCCCGTCTCTCTACACACCACTGCAGCATCTTTTAGATCCCAGCCATCATCACACACTGTTCCCCATGTTCTATTATAATGAACTTCGACCCGTCCAGAACAATAGTTGTCACCAATCTTCAGCCTGACAGCTATTATCCACACAAATAAGAAAATAAGCTTCTCTCTCTAAAATTATTATTTTTATTATTAGTTGTAGACTTAAATTGTAAGTGTATGTTTTGCTCACATTGGCAGATGACTCCAACATGGCTACAGTTATACATTCCCCTCAAAATAGAAGAACAGCTTTTCAATGTAGATTCATTTCCAACACACTGTACATTATCCTTCCATACAGGTCCTGATCCCTGACCGAAATAAGCAGCACTCTTCGCCTCGATCACATCTCCACAGCCCATCTCTCTACACACCACTGCAGCGTCTGTTAGATCCCAGCCATCATCACACACTGTTCCCCATGTTCCATTATAAAGAACCTCCACTCGTCCAGAACATGAATCAGTGCCATTTACCAACCTAATAAAAGCTAACATTACAAAAAAAATAAATAAATGAAGTTAATTATATTATATCTTTTCAGTATATGTAATATTTACAGCTATCATCCACCTTTACAGATAACACCTGCATCTTTTTCATGGATGCAGTTTTGTGGAACTCCACTTGATGCACAGTTCTTCAGTGTAGACTCTGTTCCATTGCAGCTCACATTATTCATCCATGTCTTTCCTGATCCTGCTCCAAAATAAGCAGCACTCTTTGCCTCAATCGCATCTTCACAGCCCATCTCTCTACACACCACTGCAGCGTCTGTTAGATCCCAGCCATCATCACACACTGTTCCCCATGTTTCATTATAAAGAACCTCCACTCGTCCAGAACAAGAGTCTCCATTCATCAGTCTGATTTCCTTATTAATGCCAATCATAAAACCTAAAGATGCTATAAAGATTTTTCATTAGGCCATAATGCAAGCATAGTTAATATTCTGAAATTTAAAAATGTACCAGGAACCCATATTTGTTTTAGCGTGTAACATAAATGCACTTACCCATAAACAAAAAAAGTTGCACGAACCACTGCATAGAGGCTAGAAATATATTAGAAATAACATATTATTCATGTTGATTTCATTTAAAAAATAAGCATTGCTTTTGTCTCACGTTCTGCACTGCTTTCTCAGTTAATAAGAATATCAATCTATTATATTTAGCAGTGTGAACAAGCAAATTAATCCAACCGGTAGCTTTAACATTTGTGGTTCATTCAAACAATCACTCATATATGCAACACGAATATCAGAAAACGTAACATAAAGCATCTTTCAATGGGATTTTTTTTTTTACATCTACATTTACATTTTCTCAAATTTCTGCGATAAGCAATGAATATCCTCTCATAAACCAATAATACTCATAATCGCTAAGGTATGTTATATTCTCTGTATTTGATTCAATTCAAATCAAATATTTTACAGTTCACTTTAAATTTTTGACAATAACGCCTCATCATTAAATAAAAAATAACATTGATGAAATATAATTTGTGTTATTAATACCTGCTAAAGAGTTCTCCTCTTTATTTCAGATTGAGTCTGTTTGAGAAGTGCTGTGGGCTTTGTTCTGTTTTGTTGTGTTTGTTTCTTTAATGTCATGCATATTTCATTTGTATTTAAACAGATACATTTGTTAAACAAAATTTTACCTAGGAATGTTTTTTCACATAAATTTGCATGATGCATGTGTAATGCATTGACTCGGAAAACATACAATTAAACAATGAGTCTTTGTTGCTTAGAAACATCACACACATCATGTAACAAGTTTTTAAGGGCATTAATAATGAACAACAAACTATTCCTAGATGCACAGAAATAACATTTACTTTATCTTTGCATTGAAATTTTAGTGTAAAATCGATTAATACAAAAGTTTTTTAGCTGTACAATCTAAAGAAGAAAGTTTTGTTACAACTTAGATTCCCAGTGACCGGACAACCAAAGACAGAACAGACTAGGCCTTTAAATACAAAACAGTTGAGGGTAATTAACTAGCAACAAAATTAACTAATCAGGTAACTAAGGAAAATAAGATCACAGAAGGAACAGAAACACATGAACCAAACATGAGACCAAATAAGGAAAAACAGGAGTGAAATGCGCTGTATTTTCCACCAACTGGCCACCAGCATGCTTAAAATAAAGTTGGGTAAACTAGCAGTGGATGGTTTACACAGACCAACCCAGAAAGCACATTTTCAAAGTAGAATATCTGACCGTATTATTGTCAGATAAACAAGTCCCGTGGCATGTTTCTTGTGGTATTTTTATGCTTGAGTCAAAAAGATTTTAGCTTTGAAAGAACAGTTTTTTTTCTCATAAGATTAATTATGAGACAGGTTCTTCCTATTCGGGTATGGAAAATTCGAATTCAGTTCTTTGTCTTGTACATAAAAACCTGACCGACTTGATTGGTTGGTCAGTGTATCCATGTAAACACAAACAAATTTAAAGTTGTAGAATTTGTGAATGTTGACTTTTTATTTCCATGTAGTTTCCATGTCCATACAAATTTGTAAAGGGAGTTTCATGAAACCCACACAAAATCATAATTCATTTTGACATTTGAATGCTGACAGATCTGCTCTTCACAGCTATACAGTCATTGCATTTAAATGGAATCAGTTCATGAAAACATTCATTAAATTCATTGTTCAAACAACCAAAGGCACATCCAACATTGTATTGCAGATTCATTCCTGGTTTCATGAATTAAACCAAGTACTTTCAGAGCATTTAATAGGTTTGCATTCTGAAAGATGGACTGCTAAAAAATAAGACTATAAATTCTGTTGTTCTGTTGATCATTGTCTCTTAAGGAAATGTGGGAGGAGCCAAGATGTCAGCTGATTCTACATCTAAATAAAATTACCTGGAAACCTCCTTAACTTGATCTCACACTGTGACAGAGGAAGGAGACTGGCATATTAACAGGTTAAATAAATCTAATGTGTATTATTGTTAGTTTGCAAATGTATTTTGTTAGATACTAAAAATATTTGTAGACATTTCTGGTGTAGTAGATCTATTGCTAACCAAACCTCTCGCACTTTCCCTCCCTTTTTAATAGTGTTATTTGTAGTTACTGAATTATGAAAATGACTTGAAAGTGAGCTCAATAAGAAGCACAAGAAGCACAGTAAAATTAGGTTTCTGGTTGCAATAAAAAATTGTAAACTACTTTTAAATAACAACAATTTAAGTTTTTTTCAGACATTCGGACATAGAACAGTCAAATATATAATTTTGTATTTCTTTCAGAGCACAATGTTATTGCATGTGGCTCGTTCTCATATTGGGTATGAAGGAGCATCTCTATATTTTTATATCATAAAGCTATTCTTAAGAGATTTTCAATAAATAAAGTATGCTACTAAAGTATGTATATTCATTACATGTTTTATAATTAAACAGATTTTGGAAATGGACCCCCAGTTGAAGCTTCTCTGAGGCTGATGAATGGTGTTGGCTTTTGTTCTGGACGAGTGGAGGTTCTTAATGGAACATGGGGAACAGTGTGTGATGATGGCTGGGATCTTACAGACGCTGCAGTGGTGTGTAGAGAGATAGGCTGTGAAGATGTGATCGAGGCGAAGAGTGTTGCTTATTTTGGACAAAGATCATATGTTAACTGTGCTGGTACTTAGTCTTCACTGATGAACTGCAGGACAAATGGATGGGGAATACATAACTGTGTGCATTCTGAAAATGCTGGAGTCATCTGTGAAGGTGAATGAAAGCCATGTGAATATTGCATATACTAACTACTGCTTTCTAATAACTTACTGTTTTTTTATGTTAGACTATATTAGGTTGGTAAATGGCAGCAACTCTTGTTCTGGACGAGTGGAGGTTCTTCATGACAGTCAGTGGGGAACAGTGTGTGATGATGGCTGGGATCTAACAGATGCTGCAGTGGTGTGTAAAGAGCTGGATTGTGGGAAAGTGATTGAGGCAAAGAGTGCTGCTTCTTTTGGAGCAGGTGTTGGACCGGTATGGATAGATGATGCAAAGTGTACTGGGAGTGAGGCTTCACTGGTGAATTGCACTTCAACAAAATGGGGAATACAGAGCTGTGAACATTTAAATGATGCTGGAGTCGTCTGTAGCAGTGAGTTAAACATTTTATTGGATGCATTTTGCATGTTGTGTCAAAAGTAGAGGTTAAGAAAGAGCAAATTTTGTAATTACAGATTATTTACCTATGCACGCCAGTCCAAAACAATATAAAATACAAAACAATCTTTTTCAGCCACAGTTCATGGTCAAAGAAGGACCAAAAAAAATGCTAAATGGTTTACTCCAAAGCAATCATCAATAACACAGAATTATAAGGTTACATAACATAAATCACATTAGTATTTCTAATATTCATCTTCAGTTGAATTATGTTCATTTGTTAGTGTCACGAGTGAGACCACGGGAAACGTGCGGATCCATTAGCAGAAATCAATCAATCATTAGCTGAGTCAATCAGAGGCAAATAGAATAATCCAAAGTTTGTGGCGCAAGTCAGGCGATGAGGCAAACAGTGTCCAGAGGAGCGAGGCAAGAGCGAGAGTCCGAGAGCAGGCTTGGGTCTAGATCCAGGGAGGCAGAGAAACACAGAAAAACACGGATGGCTTGACAACGGGGGAAAACAGACGAACATCCAACATTGATGAGCAACTAACAAAAGGATATCCGAGGTATTTATACATGTGACATAAGGCGGAGAAACAATGAAACACCTTACCAACAAACAAGAGGGGCGGAGACATGAGTTCATTGATGATAAGTCCAACTGGTGGCATAAAACAGACATAAAACAGTTTGCTGGAGCTGGAGTGCCATCTTTTAAGATTAAAAGAAACATTTAAGATATTATTGTCTCCTTAAAGTATTTTAGAAAGGGGTTCCTGTCACGCTTACTCGCCAGTGCTGTCGCGGCCGCGCTTCTCAGCAGGGGGCAGAGAGGCTCAGAGACAGAGGGTTTCCAGATGAACACATTTAATTCAACGAAGATGCAACAAACATGACATGCTGATGAAGGCGCACAGCCAACGCAAACAAACACAACAAAAGCAGGGTAACTTTAACAACCGACAGGGAGCATAAGACAGAGGAAGATATTTATATCATATGTAATCAAAGACTAGACATCAGACACCTGGACTATACGGCTGGCAGGGGATGACACACTAATGAAAGGGGCGGAGCTACAAACAAGGCAAAGACATGAGGAACAGGTAGGTAAACAAAGAACGGAGCACATGACACAATCGAAAACATACACAGAGCACATGAACACAAGGCATACCCCCCTGCAAAGATGTATACAGCTCTAAGATATCATCTAGTATATTTTTGTTTGGTAAAGTAGGAAAGTAAGAAAAATGTTTACGAACAAAGGTTAGTATCCTGTTGTACCCAATATAACATGTTCCTAATATTCGCTGCCCAATAATAGGATTGAAAGTTTGGAAGAGCCGATCCACCCAGGCATTTTCATAAGTTTCATAAGGTAACTTTGATGAATTCTTTTGGACTTATTCCATATGAAGGAGGTATTTCTGCTACTTTTTTGATCATGTATTTTTATGTAAAGATTAAGTAATAAAAACAATTATTATTTTTGTTAATGCATCAGCTGACATTATGTAATGAGATCTTAATGTACCACTATTGTTTTAAACTGGTTTAGCCCAAAACTCAAATTGACATGTACAAATTCAAAATTGACAATGCAGGAATAATAGATAACTACAGCAATTTCTGTAAAAAATACAGACATCACAGTATCATAGCTTTCATTGTGTACATTGCAGAGCCAAAGGCATATATAGGTCCTTCAGGGCAAATATGATGACTGTGCGGGACTGTTCTTTTACTGGATGTGGTGTGAGCAGTTGTTTAAATGAGCTTCATGCAGGAGTTTTTTGCCAAAGTAAGATTAACTTGTGAGCCTCTTGAATGTTGAAGTATATATAAATACTGCTTACAGAAGCACAAATAATGTTAGATTCCATTTATGTTCGTAGCACCGTATTATATTTTTTTCTGTTTTCTTTAGTATAGTTTAGAATCTTTGGTATTTTTTTTAATTGCACAGAAAATAATTTGTGAGTCAACTTGACCCCAAGTTTTTAAGGAGGATTAAGAATTCATGTCCCAGTTTTTCAGATGCCATTATGACAAATAATTGTTCCTTGTTAACCATTTGGTTCGTTTCACATAAACTGTGAGAAAAGTTGTGGTGAGAATTGTAATGAAGGCCAAGACTGGAGTCAATGTCAATGACCCCCATATTAAGAATAACCTTTTGGACAGGGTAAGACAAAACAATCTTTTGAAATAAAAAAATAAAAGTTAAAGGTTTGAAAACTTTTGATTAAGCTTTAGTGCTCAGTACGTTTAATGCCTTTGGCTTGAGTGTTTTCTTACTAAAATTTCAACAAAAAATTGACAGATTAGGAATGTGTTTGGTAATACAACAAAGTATAAAGTGAATTGGAGAATGCAGCCTGATGAGCAGGTGTTTCACAAACAGAACAGCCACAGGTTTGTAAACTGAGAGGTGCTGGACTCTTTTCAGAACACTCTATATGTAAATATGTGTATATTATTGGTTTAATTATAAACTGTTATATTCACATGTCTTTTTTGAGTGACAAAAAAAGCCAGAAAACACACTCTAATCCTAATTATAATCTGAATCAGAATGAGCAAACACACAGGGAACTTGTTGTTTCCAGGAGCTCTGGCTGCATACACATATAAAATGTAGCACACTGGATGGAGAATACATATCTGTGCATTCTGAAGGCACTGGAGTTATAACTTGTTTTGGACAAGTGGTGGTATTTTTATATTAAAGATGAATCAATATGTAAAAAAATTATATTTCTTATTGTGTTAACATTAACTACTGTAAAGTGTTACCATTGCATACAAGATGTAGCTCAGCTAGAACAGTTACAATTTTTGGTTAACTATTCTTTAAAGTCAATAAAGTTTGGTTTAGCCGAAAAAAGTTAAAATTTTTGCAAATTAAAAAAAATAATGAAGCTGAAATAATAGACAACCAATGCACAGTTTTTCATTTATAAAATGGTTCTACTGTTTCTGTAAATAGTACAGATTATTGTACAATTTAGTAATTTGTAATCAAATATATTTAACAGTTTGCGGTTAACAGTGTCCAAATTAGACTTTTTTTTTTTTTTTACAATAACCCCTTATGTAATATTATCTATATGAGCATAGCTAGCTATAACTTCATTATATTCATGCTAGATATAACTATCATTAAATAAAAAAAACCAATAAAATATGATTTCTGTGTTATTAATATGTGCTAAACGGTTCTCTTGTTTATCTCAGCGTCTGTTTGAGAAGTGCTTTTCCCTTATTTCATGTTACATTTATAGAGACCATATTTGTTAAATAAAATTTTACTTAATAATTCATGTATGTTTTATCAAGGAGGTTTGTAAGATGCATGTTTAATTTGTTAAAAATTAGTTATTATTACGAAAGTGTTCAATAGGTGGCACCAACATTATTAAAAGTAGGCCTTTCATACAGCCACCACCAAATTTGTTTAACAAATTTGTAAGTAAAGAAAAGCTTATTAGTTGGTGTCCTCATGCAGGGCAGTCTGTTTAGGCCTTGTGTAACTTCTGTCTTTGACATTCAGTACAACTGTACATCACTTCATCTGTCTAAACGTGGACTGACCTTGCATGACTGCAGTACTGATTTTCATCACAGCTCCTCCGATCTGAAGGTCTTCAGATTTTCTTCATAATTTTTGCCTTTGTTGCATGTCCCGGAGCTAATGCTGTATTATGTAGTTTTTAAATAAATCTGGCTATGGCGCCATCTTCTGCAACTGAACATTTACATGTTCATGAACATGCAACTGAACAAATGAACAACACTTTTTTGGGTAAAAAAAACTGCAGGATTCAGACGTCCCTTGAGGAAAGAATTAGGTGTTACAGGGTCGGTATCTGCTATGTCTGAGGAAATACATGCCAGTGGTCCGGGGTTTAATATTCTGCAGTGCTGTCTTGATCACATCTGCATCCTGATTAATTAGGCTTGATGTCATTCTCTGGAGCTAGCGTGAGAAGATGACTAAAGTTACATACGGGTTTTCCTAACCAGATTTGTTATTGTCCCACTGCTTTAATTCAAAGCCCCCTTCTCATAGAAGCTTCTGCATCTTAACCACAAGGGTTTGTGTTTCAGCAAATGTGAAACATTGCAGCCAGCTGTCCATGTAAAAGTCATGCTCTACTGAGGAATGCATCATCTTCAGGCTTACTGTGATCACGTGTGTGCAATGCAAATGTTTCACAGCAGGAGCTGCAAACTGTCCCTAAAAGGATGTCCTCTGAAGTGCTTAGGTACTCCTAAGAGTCGGGCCAGAAAGGAAATTGTCATTTAGGCTTGTTCCTTTATACTTAAATGAGCAGTTGAAGACAATCCTGTGTGTTTGTCATTTTGTTGAACCATGTGGTGTGGAATAAAGTGCAATGAATTTCAGGTCTCTCCTCAGGTGTCAGTACTGAGATACCGTATTCCCTGCATTTTCAAGTGTCTGTACTTCATAGGCTTACCCTGGCTCTGTAGCTATGGGGTAATTTGAACCAATAAGTAAATTGAACCTGCTGTAGAGGGAGAGTAAGCTAACCTTGCAGGTGTCTCTGTTTTTTTTTATTTTTTGGTTTTTTTTTGCAAAATGTGAAATAAGTACATTTCACTGCAGTTTCCTAAAGAAAAATTAAATAGAGGCAGTAAAACTCAGATACCTTTTATTCCTTTTTACACAAATGTTTTAATGTAAACATTTTATTTGAAAACTGATACTTTTGAACATTAGCAATACATATTCTCCTTCATAAATATGGGTTTTGATAAATGGTAGATCTGTTCAGTAGATCACGGAGTATGGAGACAGATCTTCAGTTCAAATCCTACCTGTTGATAAAAACAGCATATGCTGGTTAGGTATGTTTCGAAGCTGGGATGTTGGTCTTTTGTTGGTTTAAGCTGGTCCTTAGCTGGTTGTGCTGGTCCAAACAGATGCATAAACAAATGCATTATAACAATTATAACTGCATTTGTTAAAACTATGGGGTAGATTTATGGTTGAGTTTGGTGTATCGTGTTTTCCAACGTGAAAAAAGTATTGTTTGACTTACATTTACAGTTGAGTCCAGCATCATGTTGATGGTTACAGTTGTGTATTCCCCATCCATTTGATGAACAGGTTTTTTATTTTGCATTCAGTTCTGACACACTGTACATCATCCATCAATATCTGTCCTGATCCCGGTCCAAAATAAGCAGCACTTTTTGTCTCTATATCATCTCTTTACACACCACTGCAGCGTCTGTTAGATCCCAGCCATCAACGCACACTGTTCCCCATATACCACTCGTCCACAACCTGACAGCTATTATCCATACAAATAATAAAAAAGACACAAGCTATTGTTGTATGTTTATCTCCAATATATTTGTATGCCTTATTATATTGTGTAATTGAAAAAGGCCAGTACTATAAGACATTTGAAAGATATTCTTAATATTTCTTCTAGAAATGTAGAATATTTAGTTTGTCAATTGACTCACAGCTGCAGATGACTCCAGCATCTTCAAAATGTCTACAGTCATTTAACTTGTCCAGAACACATTTGTTGACTCCATTCACCAACCGAACAGCTGTTATTCACACAAATAATATAAAAAATTGTATGTACCTGACAGTCTATTTATTTTGGAGGGGAAAGGCATGCCTTCTTCCATTTAGCACATTGCATAAAAAAAATGCAGAGTATTAAAACAATAGTTCAGTTCTGGGATTGTTTTGACTCACTGTTGCAGAAGACTCCAGCATCTTCATGATGTCCACAGTCATGGGTACCCCATCCATTTGTCCTGCAGTTCATCAGTGAAGACTCATTACCAGTGCAGTTTACATCATCCATTCATATTTGTCCTGATCCTGCTCCAAAGTAAGCATAACTTTTTGCCTCGTTAGCTTCTCCACAGCCCATCTCTCTACACACCACTGCAGCATCTGTTAGATCCCAGTAATCATCACACACTGTTCCCCATGTTCTATTATAAAGAGCCTCCACTCGTCCAGAACATAAGTCTCCATTGACTGCTCTTATTTATAGGGGGAAAAAATGCATACATTTGAAAGCAAATTCAATGTGGTTAGCCGTCTATTAGCCGTCATGAATGAAAGCATGAAAAATAGAGAATTTAAGTATTTTCAATAGTACTATGTGTTTAATTAAATCTATTGTTGATTTTTTTATATGATGGTAAACGTTTAAAATGAAAATTTGATGTGGACTAATTCTAAACTTTAGGAAAAAACATTTTCTGATTAAATTAGTATGTAAAGAAATACAATATTTATTAAAAGTAGGCAAAAAAGTTTTTAAAGAAAAATATTTGTTGTTCTTTTGAGAACGGGTAGTTTAAAAAGTGTTTTCTAGATTTTTTGTGTAAGTTTTAAATAAGTAATATTTGAAACACAGCCCTATAATATCAACTGAACAGTACTTATCACTAAAATATTCATTATATTCATATGTTAAAGGTAATACCTGGATGGTCTTCTTATAGGACAGAGGTGGATGCATGACAGTTATGTGGGCTGTTATCTTCTAGTTCATCCACGGCCACCATTGAGACTGAACACCATCCAAACTGATTCGTATAAATGTGAATTTATACATAGGTGTGTATTATTGTCTGCTACGTAAATACCACTCTCTTCCACATTTGATAAACAAAGATTCTGGGAATTCAAACATGTTTTGCTGGATTCTAGTGTGCTGCACATATTCAAATTACTATTTTAACCTGAACAATATGCAAACATCCCATTCTAATTCTCTTAAGAGAAATTCTGCAAAATGCAATTTGTTTACATGGACACAAGTTACTGACAACAAGCTCCACAATTTTCCATATCCGAGATGTGCTTTTAAATGTTTTTATTGTGTCTCATACACTGTAAAAAATAAAAAATAAAAAAATCTGTATAATTTACTGTAAAAAAACTTGCAGCTGTGGTTGCCGGAATAAAACCGTGAAAAAGACTTTTTATAAAATATTATAAAATATTAAATATAAAATATAAAAAAAATATAAAAAAAACCACAAAAAGGTTTTATGTTAAATTTACAGTTAAATACCGTAATTTCTAATAATAAACCATAATAACTGTAATAATGTTAATATACCTACTTATTAAAATAGTGAAATCTATATTGTACCTTTGCAATACATTGATAAGCACCAAATGCAAAATCTGAAAATCTGTAGCTTCTAAATATAGAATGTATATAGAAGGTGCTCAGAGTCATTCACACAAACATTAAACACCATCACGGTAAGAATTCTTAAACTGAAATGTGCAATAAACATTTATTTAACAACATTACATGTAATATACAACCCTAATAAACATAACTGATACATCAAATTCAAACTAAATTTAAAGTGCAATACAGGGAATTCTGGGAATGACAGTTTACGGTGTTTCCCTGTAAATTTAACAGGAATTTACCATTAACCATTTTGCCGTAGCATTTTCATTTTTTTACCATTAAAATCACGGTCATTTGTTACAGTGTAGGTATATTTACTATTAATTGAAATAAAAACTTTTTGATATATGCAAACTTTCAGTTAATTTGTCTGTAATATGTCGGGTACATGTGATTCTCAATGGCATGATGGGTTTGCCATTGTTTTCATGTAGACACAACCAAATCTAGTGTGGCTAGTGTTCGTGAGTGTTGACCTTTGTTTACATGTAGTTTACATGTCTTTGCACATTTGTAAAGGGAGATTCATGAAACTGGCCCCCTAAAAGTCATGCAATCAATATATTTTGATATCTGAATGATGACAGAGATCCTCTTCACAGCTATATGAGCAATGTTTCCCACTAATTTCCCATTCCAGCGATTCACATTTGAGTGGATTCAAACTGAAATTTAATCAAGAAACATGTAAAATGTTGTTTAAACATAATAGTGCATCCAACAGTGTATCACAAACAAGACATTTATTCTTGATTTCACTTCTGAAGTCAATGTGATCTAGCATTTTCTGAGGTTTGCGTTCTGAAAGATGGACTGCTTGATAGCAAGAGGGCAATTTCTGATGTTGATCATTTTCTTTTAAGGAAATCTGAGGGGAGGAGTCAAGACGTCAGCTGATTCTGCATTGTAATAAAATTACCTGAAACCTCCTTAACTTGATCTTGTGCCGTTACAGAGACAAGGACACTTCTGAAGAGACTGACATATTAACAGGTTAAAGAAATATATGCTTTTATTAAACAGTAATTTATTAGATACAGAAAATATCTGCATATTATATTATATTATATATATTATACTTCTGTTCCCTCTCTTGCTCTTTTTTTAGTTAACTGTGTAATTTATAGTCACTGAATTCTCAAAATGACTTGAACTCTGAAATAGTTATGCACGATAGAAATAGGGTTTCTGTTTGCAAAAAAAAAAAAGTAAAGACATTTTGTGCCACAAAGACATACAAAATGTATGATAAAATAATAATTTTTTATTTTTTCAGAACACAATGTTGTTGCTCGTTCTCTTATTGGGTATGAAGAAGCATCTCTATATTTCTATATCATAAAGCTACTCTTGAAAGATTATTGAAGTATGATAGCATCAGAAGTAGTATGTTATTTGCATCCATAACATGTTTTATGATTCATAGTGTTCATCGGAAATGGACCTCCAGTTGAAGCTTCTCTGAGGCTGATGAATGGTGTCGGCTTTTGTTCTGGACGAGTGGAGGTTCTTTATAATGGTGCATGGGGAACAGTGTGTGATGATTACTGGGAACTCTCACATGCTGCAGTGGTGTGTAGAGAGATGGGCTGTGGGAAAGCCATTGAGGCAAAGAGTGAAGCTTATTTTGGAGATGGTTCAGGACAAATATGGATGGATGATGTAAACTGCACTGGTACTGAGTCTTCACTGATGAACTGTGATACACCTGGATGGGGAATACATAACTGTGAGCATTCTGAAGATGCTGGAGTCATCTGCGAAGGTGGATAAAGCCATGTGAATACATCACATATACTGAATAGAGCCAAATTTCCAAATCCCTTACTCTCCGTTTTCTTTTTCTTTTCTTTTTTTTTTTTAAATGTTAGCCTTTATTAGGCTGGCGAATGGCACCAACTCTTGTTCCGGACGAGTGGAGGTTCTTCATGACAGTCAGTGGGGAACAGTGTGTGATGATGGCTGGGATCTAACAGATGCTGCAGT
>JAUMHI010000037.1:2769293-2794182 GCA_032359435.1 Enteromius unitaeniatus | reverse complement strand
CTGAGTGAGTAAGAGTGAAACAGAGAGAGGGGGAAAAGATATGCGCGACTGCCTTTAGTAACTAGTTATGAACTGAGAGAACCTTTTAGTCCTATTATTTAATTTTTTTTATAAAACTGTTCCCACAGCAATGCTATTCATCTCCACCAACAGAGGGCGGCACTGAAAAACACCCACGTTCATTTTTTATAATTTGTCAGGCTCATCATACAGGATTAGTCTGAACTGTGCTGACAAGATGAAGAACATTCGGAACATTTTGTTCCCGTCCTCTGCTAATATTTTTAAATAATTTGATGTAGGAGGAGAGAAATCCTCAGATCCTCAGAAAAATATATTTTTTACCAAATAGTGTAACATATATATTTTGGTAAAAATGATAGAATATATTTACCATGTAAAACACTAAATTGTATAATTTAATTAAATGTTAAAAAACCTATTGATAGTGAAAAAGATGGCTAAAAGTTATTAGTATTTGGATAGTATTAGTATTTTATTGAATGTTGTGTAGGAAAAAAAAGTATTTTTTCTTCCTCAGAAAAATCACATTAAACAGGACACATTCTGATGTAATGAAACAATGTATTTCTAAAATAAGAAATAAAACTATTTGGTGAACATAAGCACTACTGAAGAAGAGATTTCTAGCTCAGCATTGAATTTGAGCAATGCTATCAGCAGAGTGCAGGGTCAGTTGGACCACAGACATCAGAGAGACACAAGCAGAGGGAAGAATGGCAAATAAAGAGAGTCTGACCTGGTATATGTGGTTGAGTTTGAAGTGTTTGAGCAGCAGTAGCAGGAGAGCTGAAATCGCTTTGACGATAATCTCCTTGTGTCTGTTTACATCAATGCCCAGCTTCATGCTCTGGAGGACGGTGATTCTGTTTCCAACACAAACACGGGAAATGTTTGCTGTGCGTCTAAAACAAAGCACACTAATCTTTCCATGCCCCATGCACACACATCCAACATACTTTGTTGACCCTGGGACACGGTTTCTTCAAATCTGATTGGTTAAATCACAATGTTGTCCCAGGGTGATCTTGCACTTGCACACATCTCTGCTGTATTAGTGCGTAGACTTACGGCATCTCCTCCGGCAGAACATCTGCTAGGATGTTGATAGAGTCTGTCTTTGCTTTGGAGGTTGGAGCTGCAGCCAGAAGGAGCTTCAATAGAGCAATCTACAAAGAGACTAACATTAGTGCAACGTTCCTACCAGGTATGTCTGAAGAGCTGCATACATTATACACTACAGCAGTTTATGGGGAATTGAGACATTTAAAAATAAATTTATTTTGTAATCAAAATATACAAATGCAAACATTTAAAGTGTAATAAAATAACCATTTACAATTGTATTTTGGATGTTTTCTTTGCACTCATCTAAAACAACACATGTGGTGGCCTATAATGTTTGCTCTGAAATATTACCAGAAAGAAACTGCTCAAAAATGCAAATATTCTTCTAGAAAGCATGAGCAAAACTCACTAGTATCTGGATGTGTAAGAAGACGAAGTGTAGGAGACACTTACTACATACTGAGAGAGACTAGGCAACATTCCCAAATATAGAATCTCTGCAGGTGTTTCTTCCACCTCCTCATCTCCCTAGCCAATCAAAAGAGCAGATTGTTACTGACAGCGTAACAAACCAATAGCATATGCAAAAGAACAGGAAAGTTGAGTCACTTACCATAGTCATGGGACACTGCTGCAGCTCCTCCTCTCTCTTGGTCTGGACCTCCGCTATGGAGACATACTTGTGCTTGAGAGAGAAGGGGTGAGAGAGAGAGAGAATTGCCATGGTGACAGAGGGCGGATATCTAACTGTGAGTGGCTGAAAGAGCCCCAATAGAGCATGCATTAGACCACTGGATTCACATTAGTGCATATCTGCTAAATAATAAGTTATCAACTTACTGAATATCAATAAAAGATTAAAACATTTGAAGCACAAGCGTTTCAATATCCAGAAGAATACTAGAATATTAGAAAATAAACGCATACTTGTTTCAAAGTCTTCACACTTTCATGTATGGGCCTGGGTAACCCAACCAAAGTGTCAATGTCACTGCAAAACAACATTAGAAAGGAAATACAGTGTGAACCAGAAACAGCTGATTTGAGCTTTATTACCCTTTATCATAGATTCAGAACCTGGGAGAATTGATCAGACACTTACTTTCCCAAGGTGAAGCCAATAAATTTATTTCTGCTGGTCTCCAGAAAGTGCTCGATGTCTTTCTCTCTGTGGGAGAAAAAAGAAAGGAACTGACTGAATGAGGAGTTTAGGACAGGACTGCTACCAACAGACTGCTTAAACTTAATAAAAACGGCAGCGTTATTGTGTTCCCTCATTGTCTTTACACTAACCTCTTTAAAGTGCTGCAGCACCCCTCCCTCATGCTCTCGTTCCTTTCTGCATGCAGCAGTGCAGCTCAGTACATCGTTACAACTCACAGGTAAAGAAGCTGCAGAGCTACATACTGTACAGCGTGACTCTGAATAATTAAGAGGACTTGATAAAATGTGACTATCTTCCTTCTTTTTCCTTCTTGGTATATCTCCCTGTTTGTTATATCGGTTCACAAATATGCATTATTTATGTCCTAAAACCAGCCTGATTTTTGTAGGCATTTAGTTGGGTCACTTTAAATACACTACAAGTATGGGATCAGTATGAATTATGATCAGTATGAATAATTGAATACTTGCAAGCATGCATTAGATAAAAAGTGACAATCAAGACATTTTCTTCATTTTCAATTTTTAATTTCAAATCAGCATACTAGAATGATTTTTAAAGGGCCCCTATGAAAGGTAATGAAAGTCCCCAACAAAACACTTTCATCGTCTTATAATATGCCTTTATTTTCTTATACTTTATTTGCTTAATTTTTTCCAAACCTATTACACTTATCTGTGGATATTGGTCTAAATTGGTCATTTTCATTTCATGCCTCTAATGCCTGAAAAAGCAGCATTCGATTTAAAAATGACTCTGAGTTGACACTTTCTTTTGAGAGACTTCGTAAACTTCAGAGATATGTTACACACACAGGAATAAATTACATTTTCAAATATATTAAAATAGGAAACCACTATAAGAAATTGCAGTAATATTTCATAACATTCCTGTTTTTAGTGTCTTTTAGTCAAAAAAATGCAGCCTTGGTGAGCGTTAGAGAGTTCCAAGTTCCAACTCTCTGAAAACAACTGCACAGTTAAAATAGCACAGTTTATGATAAAGACCATGTACACTACCTGACTTTGGGAGCCCATGGCAGTCCCTTGGGAAAGGACACTCTCTCTGTTGGTGGGTGCAGAGGTGGCGGTGGAGGTGGAGGTTGGATAATAACATCTCTGTCGAGAGGGTCGACTTCTCCCTCAATGCCGCTGTCCACGTCCTCTGGGTCATCTTCCTCATCTCGTGCGTCATCGTTTTTGAAAGGGTCCCGTTCATTGTAAGTGTCCAGGCTGTCCTGTTTGACCAGTGGCTGCAAGAGAGGGAAAAAGAGTTTAAGATCAAGTTGCAAATGTATGATTACTCTGGACCCTGATATTAAGTCTCTATAGGAAAGTGCAAATTAATAATTCATAATGGCAATAGTGCTTGATAATTAAAAAGGGATAGTTCAACCAAAAATTAACATTCTGCCATTATTTATTTAGCCTTGTGTTTTTCCAAACCTTTTGAGCAGTTTGGTTAGCCATTGACTTCTATAGTAAGGAACAAAAGGAAGTCTATGGCTATTGTTTAATAAAAAAAATTGTGTTCAACAGAAGAAAGAAATTCAAGTTGGCACAATTTGAGGATGAGTAAATGAAGACAAATTGTTCATTTTTTGTTGGAGTATCCCTTTAAGATTTTACAACATATAATTGACATTGTGTGATTGTTTCCTTTACATTTGTTTCTGAACAGACCAAATTTAAACCTGTATCTGAAGTTTCGCATTAACGAGACTCATATCAGGGGTTTTTCCGCAGGTTCTTCTGGTATCTGGAGTTTAATGCTAAAACTTACCATCCCATAAACCTGCAAATGATAAGCATCAGCAAAAGAAACCCTTCAATTCAATTTTGGGGACTCACACATTCCAGATACAGCACTGCAGTTCTTTTTTAACATTCCTGTGCAGATTCAGTTCAACAAAGGCACAAAAATCAAGTTTTTCACATCTCTAGTGTTGTGCAAACGCATGAATGACAAGATTCAGAGCAAGCATCAGGCATGAGGTGCATTAGTTGAGAGTCATCGTTGGTTCCAGTGCAGTCAATGTATGAGTGTGTCTGTGGGCGGTACAGAGGCCATGAGCAGAGGTGACTCAGCTGTGATTGGTTGCCTATGAGAAGAAGCCATTCTACTAGCTAGTGGGAGTGTGTCTATGTGGATCTCATTGACTGAGAATATGTGGAAAGATGTGCAAATGGAAAGACAGGAGGAGAGAGAGACAGAGAGTCTTGCTAATGTCCATGGCCAGCTTTATATCTCTCAGAACCCTTCCCCAAATCAAGTTTCAAAGGAAAAACAAATTGCTGTGAAGGAAAAGAGTGGAGGAGTGCAAGGCCAGCCCACAACAAAGAGAAATGCACAAAAGGGGTTTGGGGTAAAGACCTGTTTCTTGGCATATGGACTGTCTCCTTCCAAGCTATCAACAAAGGCACTCTGTAGGAACACAAGGAAGAGACGGGAATGAGCCAACAGGACAACAAAAAGGGCAGAAAAGAGGGAGAGTTGAGGAGAAAGGGTTACAGAAAACGTACAGAGACAGAGTGAGACAGGAAGGAGAAAGGTCAAAAACCTGTGAAACCTGCCGTGATGTTGCAATGTTAGACTGTCAGGAGGACAGAAGTGTGTCATGAAGTCCCTTTTGTGTGTTTATTGTAAAGCTGCTGTAAATTTTGCCCAGCATCATATTAGTATCACACCACCCTACATCATATTCACTGAATGAAATCTATCCAATTCTGTTTTGTACTAATTCGGGATCTTGATTTTAAAAATAGTGGTAGTTTTTTGCTTTGGGCACTTATTTGTAAGGTAAAGAAGTTGTGTACTGTTCCTTAATCACCAGAAAAACTGCCATAAAGACATGATTTCTCTCTTCCTCTGAGAAAGGTTACAATTATTTATCAGTTCCCATGTTTGAATGTTTCTGAAGACTTCACTACCATTTTTTCCACTCTGTTACAGATTGTAAATTAAATAACAAACTGAATATTATTATATAAGATTTAAATATTTTTTTTATAGAAGCCTCTTATGTTCATCAAGACTACATTAATTTGATTAAGATAAAGGAAAAAAAAACTAAATCATCAAATATTAGTGCAATTTATATTTTTTTGAAAGAAATGTATACTTTTATTGAACAAGGACGTTAGATAAATTGACAAAGATGAAAAAGGTTTGTATTTTGAATAAATGCTGTTCTTTTTTACCAAAAAATCCTGAAAAAAAAAAAAAAAAGTATCAGAGGTTCCAAGGGGGAAAGAAGCAGCACACCTGTTTCCAGCGCTTATAATAAATCAGCATACAGTATAAGAATGATTTCTGAAGGATCATGTGACAGTAATTTTGCTGAAAATTCAGCATTGATTACAGAAATAATGATTATATTGATTACAGTTCTGAGTTCTTAAATAAATGAAGCCTTAATGAGCATAAAAGGCTTCTTCAAAAAAAGCCTAAAACTCCTACAGATCCCAAATTCCATAAAAGCAGCAAATATATAGCCTATAATCTAAAAAAAACTTTATTGTGATTTTGTAAAAAACAAAAAAAAAACAATGTGATGGAAAGTTAAATTAATATTTTTGAATTCAGCAACAAATTACTTTTTCAAGATGCAGGGCTGTGTAATTGGTAGCATGGATCCGATTTTGTGTGTGTTTTGTATTTCATATACTGAATGTATAGGTTCAGACGCATCAGAGGTTGTGTGTATTTATGCTGCCACAATTCATGTATTTCCTCTACACGTGGTTTCTTCTAGTGTAACAGCTCTGAAAGTCATTTATGTGTGTTTCTCGTACCCGGCGACTCCTGCGTCCTCTCTTCTGCTGCTGCTGTTGCTCGATGAGCTCCATGGCTGAGGCTGGAGGAGAAGCCGCCCGCATGTTTCGCACCACCTTAATGCTGTCCTCAGGAAGCGGCGGCAGGTTCAACTGCTCTCTCATTCTCACCTTCATCTCCTGCAGCTCCTCGAAACCTCCCAGAGTGAACTGAGGTGCACAAACATGCAGAAGTCAATGGATAGAGCACTACAGGCACATAAACAGGTCTGTGACTGACTAGAGCTGAAAGAGTTCATGATGAACAGAGATTATATTCTGAAAGGTCCAAAAAGGTCTCTCTTTTTTTGGTAAAATCAATTAGAATAAGCAGTAATTATTCTATGGAATTAAGCATTACGAAAGAAAATATTTTAAATATATTTTAATATATTTTTAAAATTTTCAGCATCATAACGTCAGTTTTCAGTGTCACATGATCAAGTGTAATAATTATAACATGCAGATTTCTAGCTAAAACGTTTTTTTTTTTAAGCTGAAAATGGTTGTCTGCTTGATATTTTAACATTATAAATGTCTTTACTGTCACTTGTGTTGAATGCATCCTTATTGAATAAAGGTATTAATATCTTACAAAAAAAATATCTTACTGACCTAAAACTTTGTAACAGTAGTATGTAATGTAGTATTATGTAACGAGTAGAATAGAATAGAATAGGATAGAATAGAACACATTGTATGTAATAAAACAGAACAGATTGAAAGAATGGAATTTACAAATGTGGTTTACATTACAAAACAATTATCCAATAAAATAGAATACAATATTATGTAGCACAACAGAATAGCCTAGAATGATCAGTCTGTGGAATAGAATAGAATAGAATAGAACAGAATAGAAAAAGATTTCTCTCAAATGAAGCATTAGAATGGTGTGATGTGTGTGTACTGAGACTGACCAGTATGGTCTTCCACAGTAGAAGCAGCACTTTCTTCATGGGGAAATGGGGCGCATTCATGCTGCAGAACTTGGTTACCATGGTGAAGAGGAGGAGGGCAAAGGGCTCTCCATTATAAAGGGGTGAACCTGAGAGGAGGAGGGAGGTTAATCACTGCGCCATAGAGAAGGTCAACAGCCAACCACTGCAAGCACACACATACTGTATATGTATCTGTAAGACTATAAAGGCCACACACACACAATCAGTCTTTCTCACCCAACTCTGTTTTGAAGGCCTCTCTGGCTGCCTTCCTCTCAGGACTGTCACCCTCCATTTCCACTCGAATGGTCTCAACCATCAGATACATGATGCTCAGAAGAACCCTTTGGAACATGATGCAAACGTCTTTACTTTCAATCAGAGCCACTTAGCGTTAGTGTGTGTGTGTGTGTGTGTGTGTGTGTGTGTGTTAGTATGAGTTATCCTTACATAATTAGCTAATGCAGCAGCATTACTCCTTCACTCCTTTAAACAACATTCATATATATATATATATATATAGATGCACTCAAAAGATATGAAAGCTGCAAGTCAGATAGCTCTCTGACATCCCAGGGTTCCTCCGCACCAATTTTAATGTAAATCTGAGAAGTGGACTGTGGATTGGATGAAGTGAAGTTTAATGATGTGAGAGGAAAAAAAAGGAATCAGTCCCAGTGGGCATCTTACCTGAGTTCAGTGCTGTCAGCCAGAGAAATGGCTGGCTTTCTCACTGCGCTGCTGCACGCCTGGTTATTACTGGAGAAAAAGGGAACCATACTACATCAAAATATCAATGCACATGTAAGTAAACATGCTTGCATTACAACTGCACCAAAAGACCAGGGTTAATACAGTTAACCAAAACTAAAACCATAAACAACATATACTCTATTTAATAAAATACATGTTGAGTGAAACAAAATATACAAACATTAAATAATATGAACATACAACTTTTGATTTTAATAAATAATTAATAAATGTTAATTAATATTATTTATCATTAATATTTTTTAAATCCACTCTTAGGTTAAAGTAATGAAGTTTTCGAATGTTAAAAATAGAACTTTTGTACAAAAGTATTGTACAGAAAACAAACAATAAAACGACTAAAAATTCTAGTTCAAAATAATGATACAGACCATAATATTATCACAGTGACAAAAAAAATAGCAGTGACACAAGCCATGCAGTTTAATCCCTAGTTCAGTATGAATACTAGCTGTCAACCAAAAGCCTGATCATTTGAATCAGATGTGCTCGGATGAATATGAATCAATGCTCGGAGAAGCCAGGGGGCTAATTGTGTACATTACACCATAGTAAACCACAGCAGAATCAAAGAGGCAGTGGTATGGTCTCCCTGAGTGCAGTTCTGCTGTGTGGGCTGATGAGACCATGTACAAAGACATTCAATCCCCCAGGCAGGGGCTTGAAAGAGGAGAGAGGCATGGTGGACAGGCTGCCTTTGAAGCAGAGATCACAGACAGACCACTCTGTGGCTCTCTTTAACAAAAGAGAGCGAGAGGAAATAAAGAAAGAGTGTGCTGGTGCAGGAAATAAAGAACAGCCTTATTATGGAGAGAGGACAGCAGGTACGAGATCGACGCACAAAAGAACTAGCCTTTTTGAATTCATGATGCTTATATTAACTTCATAAGATTATGATGAAGCAAAACACAGTTGTATTATTGAAATGGAGAAGTGTCTTGCTGTGCGGCCCAGGCAGCTGCTACCGTACACAGTGGGCATTAAAAAACAGAAAAGAGAAAGCCGTTCGTCTCATTAGTACAGCACCCAGGAGATACACAGAAAAACTGTTTCATGTACACACATACACAGTCATGACTGAGCCGTTTCTAACCTGCTCCCTCAGGAGGAGGAGAGTAAAAATAGCAGCACTGTTAAACACTTCCGCTGGATATTCAGTCTCTGTCTGTCTGTTTCAGTATCTCACCCTTCGCCTATCTGTCCTCGCCTGCAGAAGATGGTCTGCCCTCTGTCAGAGATCTCCTGAGGCATTTTGGGAAATGAAAACACTCACTCTATCTCCATGCTGAGGAGCTCCAGCAGAGCCGTGAAGATGCCCATGTCGTAGAGGAGGAAGACGTTGTGTCGGGACCAGTAGAGGACATCAGTTTCTGTGTCGCACTCATCAAACACACCTATATACATATGAGAAAAAAAATTACAAAATTTTATTTTTACTTGACTATTTTAAAGACCAATAATTCTGCCAATTCAGCATGATTATGTCCAAATGCGAATTATCATAATGCTCAACGTTTTATATTTTATTGTTTCACTTTTTATATATATTTTTAATAAAAACAAATATTGCAATACGTTATTCCTTCTAAAATAAATTAAATATGCAAAAATTTGTTCTAAATTAAATAAAAAATTAACACATAATTAAAGAAACTAATTGAAAATAAATCAAATAAATGTATTTTTCTTAAGACACTATCTTCATACATTATATTTTTTAACTGGCATAAATTAAAGGCAGTAATGCAGATTAAATTAAATTGCAAATTAAATAATGCATCAAAGAAAAAAATATGACAGATGAAAAACGATATTTTATAAAAGAAAACATTCAAAACATGAAGATTCTCAATCGATCCCAAATTAATATATTTTATATTATACATTTTTGCTAAAAACTGCTATACTGTATTATTATTAAAAAGCAAAACATCCATAAATTAAGGGCAGTAATAAAATTACCTCATTATTATATAAAAATATAATAAATTATAGATAAAGTAAATATTAACAAAATAAATAAGTTACATGAAGCTACAAAATATCTTAATAATTAAAAATAATAAAACCTATTTTCTCATAATATATTTCATTATTTTCTTCCTTTGATTTGGGGGTTGAAATATGCTGTTTTAACTGGTTTCATGAGATTCACTTGTTGAATTGTGGTTGTATACTATATTTGCACCTTGTGCCAAATAGAGGATGGCTCGGGCCACTTTGAGCCTCTTGTCTCGATCCGTGACCTCCAGAGCGTCCAGAAGTCTCATGACATACGCCCTCTGCTCCTCCATACTCAACTCCATCCACCTCCGACCCTTCACTGAGAGCAGAGCACAGAAGAATTACATCTCTCTCCATGTTAATCATTTCTGCCGTGCTTTCACTTCCCATTCTAGTTTTGCTTCTCACACGTGAGAAAGATTAGTCAGGATTTGTGTTGCTCAAATACCCTTGAAAGGGGCGGCACACATAAAACACTCATTTCTGAAACACACTTCACTGACCTCTCTTCTTGTTCAGTCAAGAATGTTACTCAACCACAGGCATGAGTTGGGGACTTATGAATGCAAATTACTGTACAGACCTCCCTATAAATATTGGTAAAATATCTGCCATGTGCTTCGAGAGTGTGTGAAGATTTCTGCTGTAAAGCAGAAAGTCTTTTCAGTGGAAGGCATGTGTAAAATTAGATCACTGAGGTCAATCATAAGACACTGAAGCCTTGACACCGGCATTCTGTGAAATCTCTAAAATCTTGCTTGTGTACATTTCTAATTTCATACACACATCTTCAAGGAAGAGTTCATCAAAAAATGTCAATGTACTCAACCTCAGGCCATTTAAAATGTAGATGAAGTTTGTTTGTTCATCAGAACAGGTTTGGAGAGATTTAGCATTGGATCCTCTGCAATGCAAAACATAACAATAATCCGAAAGTCATCCACACCCATAAATTAGCATCTTCTGAAGAAAAATCCTGTGTTTCTAAGAAACAAATCCATCATCAAGGCATTTTAACTTTAAACCATTGCTTCTTGTCAAAAGCAATGAAGAACAAACTCATCTACTCGTCTTGGATGGTGTGATGCTGAGTAAAAATTTATTTTAAGTTTTCATTTTAAAGCAAACAGTATTTTCTGGTCAACTATTCCTTTAAAAGGCGCAGCAGCATAAAATCTGAGAGTCTGAGAGACAGTGGAAAATTGCAGTGTTACATTATAAGTGGACACCAGGGGAAAATGAACAAAAAATAAGAGCCCTTTGGATGGCAGCAAGCTTTTAGAAGTGTAAACACGGGATGATTTGCAGTTGCCTAAAAATCAACACAAACATGCAAAAGCTAACGTAACAGTGGTGATCCAGCTTCTTGGCTTTTCTCCATTTTGTAGGGCTGCAGTGCCATGGCAAACACACAGAGAGAGCGAGAGGTAAAGCCCGAGGCTATACACACACAAACACACACTGTAACTACATAAACATTCATTAAAGTTCTCCTCTCACAGAAAGAGAACTGCACAACTTTGCTGACAGTTTATTTCTGTTCTCTCTCAGACACAGGTAAAAATGTTATACCCGAGAGTGATCAGTTAATCACTGCTCGGTTCCAGCATGTCCACACCATCAGGATACCAAGCAATTTCTCACTCTTAAAACACAATGCAATTCCAGCACAAAACTCAACAGCTCTTGAACACTAGAAGCTTGTGTGTTCTATATGTTCTCTTGTCTACAAACAATTGTTATGATCCTACCCAGTTTTGCATCTTTAATTTTAAGCGTGTTTAGAGTACATAATGGCCACGTACGCACTGTAAATGTGACAACAGGGAGTGAATCCCCTAAATGACTGTTTCATGTGTGCAAGGAACAAGAGTCACTCCCGCATCTGTGACCAAGGGAAACCTTAGCAACGTACTGTAGCTATGAAAACAAAGGAAGCCCGCAGTTTAGCCAGTTTTGTTTTAGCTGCTGATAATAAACATCAGACGTGATAACATCCGTCAAAGCGTGTGAAACTGCTATGTCGTTGTGTGTTACTGTTACTGTATTTAAATCCCTGCTATTGAGCAATCTGCTCTCGCTCAACTGTTTGGGTTGCCCCTTGACCCCTTTCTGCCATCCTGCAATGTCTGAGCTAAAAATTAGCTGCCTGGCGGTACATGATCATTGGCGGCAGTCCCACAACATTATCATCAACAACCAGTTTGGTTCCATACACACCGCACAACATTTCCGTAAATGCGGTTGTCACTACCTGCATTTTGCAGGTAAAAAAGTAATTAATTACTAACTACCAATAATTGGACTACTGTATGAATTAATCTCTAAAATGTATTGCATTGTTTCTTAATAATTACTTTTTAAATCCCATACCAATCTCAACAGTACAAGGATAGACACTAAACTGCTGTATTAATTATTTTAAAGAAATAATATCAAATTGCTTGAATTCTAGAATTCTTAAACTGTCTTTAAAGGAGAAGGTTATAATAAAAATGTACATTTTGACATCAGATATTTTGGTGTTAAATCTATTGTTTTATATAGAATGGTTAGTGTAAACAGTATTTAATGCAAATTTTTTAAGTGATTAAATTAAATGAATGACTAATGCATCACACCCAACACTACAGCCTACATTACCATGATTCTTGAAGTCTTCCTCAAAGTAATCTCTGTTTAGACTGAACTCTGGTTCTTCTGTGTAGCTGTACAGCTCTGTGTTAAAGAGACAGAAAGACATATAGTTAATGAAAAAAACAAGCACATGACATACGTTTTTATAGTAATATAGATTCATTAAACATCAACATGTTGCAGCAGTAAAATTACATCAGTAAACATCTATGTATTTATACTTATGTGTTATGTTTTATGTATGTGTGTGTGTGACCCACCTGAGAGCTCTGCAGAGAAGTTGTCCGTGTCTCCATATTCAAACTCCAGGTTCGGGGACTCCATGGACCCCTACGGATCAGAGGGAAACAATAAGCGCACTGCCACAACAGAAAGTGTCAGATGTCTAACATCCTGGAGTGCTTGCCAAGCGCATTTCAGGTCTTTCCACTATTTCTGCAGCACGTGATTTTCCTTGTAATTATGGAAATTCAGCCAGGTCACACTACTCTTGTGCTTCAATGACAACAGCGTGGAAAGTGTTGAGAAAATATGTCAGTGTGAATTAACTACCATTTCGATCACCAGAGTACCTCACATGTGCTCAGAAATGATAACGTAGTAACCATTATATATAAGAAATTAGAATCAACGTATTTTAAATTATAGCACACTGAAAAAAAGTGTTTTTTTGAAGTTTGCATCTGTACATATATACAATATAACAATATTTCGGTGGTGCTCGTTTCTCATTGGTTCCCACTTTTTTGGGAACGGAAATGCTCTCAAACGGCAGCTTTGCCAGACTAACTTTTCTCGCGAAATGAATGTAGCGTCAAAGGAAGTATGGGCAGGCCCAGGCTAGTATGCAGGGTCTGTAGTACACAAAAAAATATTTAACGTTAAAAATTGTTGTACATACTGGACTTTTTAATTTCCTTTGATTTTCGTTTAATTCTTATTTAAAGATGGCTCTAAAATGCTAGAATTCTTTTTAAGTCCATGCATTTTCACTTTTTATCTTTAGGATTTTGTTCATACTGTAATGTGGATTAATTTTATTTGATTCTGTGGGCAAACAACAACAAAAAAAAAGATGGGGCACACTGTAAAAATGCTAATTTTACCTGAATGAAAACCTAAGAACAGGTTAACGGTACATTTTCTGTACATTCAAAAATTTTATTAAATAAATGTAAAAAGTTATGTTCATGTAATTGTACAGTAAAATACTATTAAATTTACAATTTAATTACAAAGTTAAAACAAAATTTTTTCTTATAATTTACAGTCAAAACTATAAATTGAGTCCCACATAATCTACTTTAAAACAAAAAAATATATATGTTAATGGCCCGAGAATTGTAGAAAAAATCAATTATATTTTTTTATTGGAAAACAGGACATTTAAAAAAAAAAAAAAACAACAAAGTTAAAAAGGACAAGTCAACTATTAATTTACAATGAAAAACTTTAACTGTCACTCCCTGTAACATTTGATTTGAGGCTTTTTCATGTTTCTTCGTATGCTATCAGTTGTTATCAGTTCTGTAAATGAGCCTTTTACACCACATGTGGTTAAATTAATGTTGAACAATTATCTTTTTTTTCTTTTTTTACAGATCAATTCTTGCACCTTTGCTCACTAACCACAGTGAGTTATGTTAAGAGGAAAAAAGCCTGCAGGTTTCCAGTATGTCCACCTAAAAGGGTATTTCCTGCATACATGACTGCTGACTATTGGCCAAGACAGCACTTACAGTATGCTTAAGAATAGCCACATGTCTTTTAGCCAACTCTCTCAAAGAGCTACTAAATTGTGAACATTCATAGTCCATCGCAGTGTTAATGGTTTCAAAACATCAGTGCTGATCTACTCTATGCTAATGTCCCTAAACAGCCTCTTAAACCTTGAGCCAAACATGGATTTCCAGGCTTTTCTTTCACAGTCTGCCTGGAATGAAGAAGTGTCAGCTCCTCTGAGGCATTTTGATTTAATTGCAGCCCAATTAACATCTGGGGAACACGCTCTGTGCTGTCAGTCAAAGAGTAAATTACGTAAGAAGCATAACGTTGAAGATGAACTTTCTTCCTTCCCCCTGAGGACCAGGTTCTCCTGCTCAAGTGCTTATTCATTTAAAGATTAAGCACTTCTGTAGGACATTCACTTTGTTTCAGTTAATTTGGCCTCACTGTTTCTTTCCCTCAAGCTGTTTTAGCAGGCAGTATATCCCTGTATTTTGCACCATCAAGCAGTTATTTATTTATTTTTGTATGTTTGATGTGTTCAGTGTCAGACAAGTCCCACACATATCACTTTGAATTTTGCCCAAAAGCTCTATTATGGAGGAATCTGACCTCAAAACCATCACAAATGGGTCACCCACTATTATGCTTTTTGGCAAACGTCAGATGTGCTTTCACATGGTTTCTTTCTGAGTAATGGCCTCTTTTGCCACCCACCCATAGGCCTAATGCACGGCTCTTGACAATGATACTGAAAGAGCTCTTGATATTGGTGGAATCAGTTCTCATATCTTGAACTCTGTACTTTTTCAAAGTGATTGTTGACCTTTTTCTACGTTCTCAATACAAGCCCCCTTCTCAGAGAGTTTTGATGGATAAACTTTACTAGGTAAGGTCTGGGTGGTTTTATTTAGCCTCCATTTTACACTTTTGTTTCTCTAACCTCTTTTATACTCGTTCGTTTGGCAGCTATAAGCTAAAACAACTTCACAGGCAGTGGCCAGTCAAAGAAACTTAAAATAAGTTCAATCATCAGACCAATCGTTTTTTTATCTGTAAACTAGTGATTAGAAATAAAACTATTTTTATTTAACAATTGAGGTTGAAATTAAGGTGTTAACAAGCCAATTTAGTTCAGTAGATGATGTTGATCTCACAATAAACTCTCACAATACTTAAAGACAAAATAGAGCTAAAACAGTATTTTTCTAAATCACATCATGATAAGCAGTTCACGAAAGGTACTATTCATCATAACCAAAATAGGCAAAATTTAAATTCTCCTTGCTCTTTTAAATAATTTATTTTTAATATTATTTATTACTTATTTAACTCACTTACATTTTTAGTATTTTATACATTATAAAAATATGTAATGATTAATTTATTAAATTGATTTTGATTTATTCATTAATTAAGAAACATGGAGGTTTCGATTTATAGCTGGATTTACTGGATATCATATGTGAATGAAAACTTAAATTACATCTGTATAAACGATATAAAAACCAACTTTCCAAACGGCTTCGTTGAATAAACATGGGTACGTAATGCACGTTTATGTGTTTTTATGTCATTGTATTTCTGAAGGAAGACTGTCTTTAGAAAAATGTCATTTCTATTTCATCCTGCATATAAGTAGCGTTTGTAAGCTCAGAGCTGCTTTGTTTACTCGTGCTTAAAAGGACCTCCTGCTGGCAGAGAACGAGTTAGCATTTTTAATAAATCCGTCTGGTTTATGCAGCGAACATATTTCGTTATCAAAAAAAAAATCTATTCTAGAAGGACTTGCACGGTAACGTTTGTTTATGTTGTCACTGAACTCGTCTATATGAATTATGGGCAAAGAAATACATTGTATAATAATTGTGAGAAAATTATACATACACACTCTCATGATAACACACATACTTTAAGGCATAATTGCATGTGCGTAGTTCTTTTGTATGCATGTGCATACTAAACTAACGCTTTACCCTCCTCTCTCAGTGTCTCTCTCCCTCCTAACTCACAGACATGTGTGGCACAGTCAGAAGCACTTATTTTGGTCCTCAGAAGCAGATGGCATTGATACTCATGGTGGGAAGCTCTAACTGAGAGCTGTGTGGGAGTAAGAGAGAGAGAAAGATGGGCTTTCCTTCTGACAGCTTTTCCGACACCTTCCCTAAAGGTTATACTCCCACTCCCACAGCAGAACACTCACATCTGATCCAAACCTGCACCAGACACTGATGCCTTCAGAGAAACAGGGCAGGTCAAGTGTCAAAACTAGAACAACGTCCTGTAAACAGAATACACATTTCTGCCGTGAATCATGACACTGATCACTTACACACACACATCATACGCTGAAGAAACCAACTCAGTAGTGGAGTCTAATGAAACATGAGTGATTCATTAGGCCTTTTTATGTCTAACTTCGCGCTATACCTGATTTAGTAACACATTCTGGTGTTTAAGCTTATAAACCTTACCGTATCATTTGATCAGCAAATTTCTAAGGACATCAATTTGATAACCAAAAATGTTTTGACTGTTTATATTTTTTTAGTACTTAAAAGTCCTTTTAATATATATATACACACACACACACACACACAAACTTCACCTTCACGTGTCTTTTGTGCTGTGAAACTGATTTTTATAAAGCAAATGTAAAAATAGTATTGTTTCAAGATGAATACATACTTGACCGAAGCAACTTGATTGATCTATTACTTTTAGGAAAAACTATTTAAAATGTGAGCATCAAATAAGATCCATCAGGCTTTTGAGGAACATTTATTTGTTTCTCAATCATTATATTGCATTGTATTAGTCTATATGTTTTGCCCGCACAATAAAGAGTACAGAGCGTTAATCATAAAACTTTCAAATATCATCTTAAACATGTGGCAATACAGAGTGCAAGTGATATGCATGTAAATAATCTACCATTATACAGATCTCTTTCATTTACATTACAAGCTATAAGAATTTTCTCTTACTTTTTTGTCATATAAATCAACAACTGCACCAACATGGCATATGTTTGCCCATTTTGTGCCCCTGAACAAAACCAGGTGCTTTTTTGGGCTCTAAGCCCAACCAAAGCAACAACTGAACAAGAGTTGCATGCTGTTATATGCTACGAAACAAACTGGAATAATCTGTAAATCTCAAAAGCTCAAAACAGGGCATGCACAATGTGTCCTGTGCCAACACTGAGCTACTGGACCAAAAACTGAAAGATCCAGTCAATATTCAGCATTTAATATTCTTAGCTCATTTAATGCAGCCAGATGCAATAATTTATTACAATGCCCATACCAAAAGAGCAGGCGCAGAGCTTCACATTCAGTATATTCTGCTTTAATGACAGATCACTCACATATCTGACCTTTCAGTTTCACTCCCGGTCATAAACTCCAGCCATGCACAACATTTTGAGGCATTTTGTGTACATTCAACCACCTCCCCATCACTGTCCTAGAAAGAAATCTGCTGCAGGAGGAAAACACGCTCTAAATCCTCTAAAAAAAAACCTAAGGGAAAAAAAATAACATTCAATATGCTCAACGATCACGGTCGAGAAATTCATTACCATAACTTCACTAGGCTGGACGTATTCCCGGCACAATATGTGTCACTGTCCTTGAAGACTGAATCTGGTCTGCACTGTGCCAAGAACAGAATCAAATATGCATTTGCTTGCTTTTATTTTTAATGCCTGAATAAATAATAATTTCATATATCGGAGAGAGCATGGAGTACATCATAGTCTGCAGTCTTTACCACTCCAGTTCAGTCAATTTATAGACAGATAAATAGAGACAGAAATAAGAGAGAATGATTAGACAGATTTCTTCTTCCTCTAAATAAATATGAATTGAAAATTCAACAGCAGACTGACAAATCAATTCAGATCCATATAGATACTACTGCTTCTTTTACAGTAAATGCATTTAAATGAAAAGAAATATACCTGCAGCAGACTGTGTATAATTGACCCACTTAACCCCCATTAAGACAATACGTATTCCATAACACATCAAGCTTAACAAATAACTGGTTTTGAATACGCATTCTAACGCACAGGAATGTGTGCCTACAGGCATTGACGTGTTAATGTAGATGAAATGAGCCGAATGCATACCTGCTCAGCATTTTATGTGCGCATGTGCATGATATATCCCTACACTGTGGAAGAAGTGGGAATTCAAGACAGAAACAAATGCCTCTTTCATATTTACCCTTCAAATGCACGCGCATGAAACGCATGTCTATAAAACCATCAGCACGTCACGCTGGATCAAATGACAAAAGACGAGGTATTTTTAGCGCCATGCATGTTTCTAAAATAACAACTCGAGGCATTTAAAGCCCCCAGCAACAAGCCACCTTCCACACACACACCCCTCTACCCCTGCAAACTGTCAGTGTGCTCGGGTTACCTCCGAATCCTTCTGCTGAGGGCTGAACCCATCTCTCTCTTGAGCCAGAGACTTCTGTCTGTTACTGTTAGAATCATTAAGTAAAGGTACCTCCATATCGTCGGTCTGCTGCTGCATCTGTCAAGCTGAGGATCCGCTCGCGCAGGGAAACAGTGTCACACTGAAGCAGACGCTGCTGGACTCCAAGTTCTGAATAATATCCGTCCCCGCCGCTCTGATTGGCTGCTGGTGGCAGATGAGGTTGGTTTGACGTAACCACGCCCACACCGCACTTCACCACGAATATGCAGGTGCTGATGAACTGCTCGTGTTTCTTAATTGCTGTAAAACATGCAATAATGAACTGTAATATTCTGGATATATGTATCTGCGACTGGAGCGTGCAATGCAGTAGGCTACAGCTTTCCAGTTGTTTTTATAAAATATTCTTAATTGATGTCATATGAAAACGTTACCCTTTTTTCAACAAATAAGTCTTTAAATTAATTTGCATACAATTCCAGCTCCAGCTATACATTAAATGACAAATTACAACGTATTGGCATAAATTATATTTCAAATCAAGTCACCAGTCAGTCAGTGCTGTCAGAGTTCTGTTGTGAGACAGACAAAGTGCTATTATTCAAGTTGAGGAACAGAAAGAACACAGTGAGTTTTCTTCTGATCTAGAAAGAGCCGCATTGTGATGTTTTTTTGACAGACCATGCTCTGAACATAGTGAATTATTGATTGTTGAGAAGGTGATTTGTTGTGGTGGTGTCTACACGGGTCAAGTGGGAATGACACTTCAGTGAACATTTCAATCTGAAAGTGTGATGCCCAAAAGAAATTTTAGATCTTGTTCAGACATTTTGAGAGGATCTCAGACAGAAATATGGAAAAATACAGACTTAACAACTGCAAAGTTGATCATAGCACACTTTTGGCAAATTACTAGTTATTATCCTTACATCAGAGAAGGCTTGAACTTGCAGACAGGCTGAGTAAAGAGAACACGGTGACTCTCAGCTTTTGAGTGTGTGTTTGTAATGTAACCTGAAGGTGTGAGTGATCACAGCAGCTGTTCTGGTTTACATACATACCCATCAAATCATCATGTGTCCGGAATAAACACCCATCATTACACCTCTGACCCATGACCTCAGAGTCTGGAAATATACAAAGTGACTAAGCACACCAAGAATGGCATTAAAATACCTTCTTTTTAATTAACAAATGAGACCCTTTCCTAAAGGCATCATAACAGGTTAATTGATCAACACACTGGGATTAGTATTAAGGTAGTATTTAAAACCTCCTAAACAATAGTGACTGTAAATGATGCCTGAATTGACCAGAAGCTGAGCATTCAATCACTACAAAAAAATGTATGAATAAATCTTTAAAGACATTTCCCATTTATGCTTAACTTGATGTGCTTAAATAAAATAAAATGTAATTTGGCCAATAACCCCCAATAAAAATTTAAATGAAAATATAAAATAAATACATCTTCTACTTTTAGCACTGCTTTTAAAAATCTTAAATGACTTCTGGTATTTAAAAAAGAAAAGAAAAGAACATCTATAAACGATCTTTAAAAACGTACTACTAAAGTAATAACTTTATTTGATGCAAAACAGAAAAATTATAGCGCAGTCGGTAATGCCTGCAAAAAAGTGTTTATATTTGTGATTTTTATTTTTGTTCAAGATTACAGATTATTGCTCATCTACCATCACTTGCAATATTTAAACATTGTTGACAACTCATCGTTAAAGACTTTCTTATTTGTAGTGATTTACAACAATAAATATACAGATGTTTTAGCTTCTTTTCATCAACGCTCATTCTCTGTAAGAGGTGCTGGTGTTGATCCCAATGCGCTCCACATGGTTATAAAAGCATCCGGATAAATCCCAGGCCTGGAACCACCGTCTTCTGCCACACAGCACTGTTTGTGCCCTTCAAACATTATAACGCACACACATACGTACCCTCGCAAATAAAAATGAAATAAAATTAAGACAACGGGTTGAACACATTTGAACAAGACGTACACCAACGGATGTGCTTTAGTACAGAGATTGTGTGTAAAGCAGATAAAGACGTGACAGGAGTGTTATAGAGGAGACATGGTTTAACAACACATTTACATTTTAATACTAACGTAGACTCTCTGGACACAAACTACAAGAGCAGCACATACTAACAACGTAAGAGGAACAATCATTTGAACCCGCCTTCTGTTTGTAAAAGCAAATGTTTGGGAGAAATTTAACACTGTTATATGCCTTTAGGGTTTTGGAAAATTGAGATAAGCAGCCTAGAGTCTAAAAGAGTCCCTGGAAATGTAATGTAATAATTTTTAATATAATGGAGAGCACAGAGCCCAAAGTATACTTCAGTTTTTACACATACGCTAGGGTACATGTAAAGTATATGACAAGAGTGTCATCACATGCACAGTGGAAACGCGGGACAATTTTCTTCTAACCACACAAGTTCGCACATGCATTTCAAGATTTATATATAAAAAAAAAATTTGTAATTAGTAATCAATAACTTAGCATTTTGAGAAAAGTCACATTTGCAAGATTGATTTATGATTCCGAAAAATTCTGTAGAAATTCACAATTCTGAGCAAAAAAATAAAATAAAAAAGACGAGAACTCAAAATTGTACTAACAATATCAACAAGATACAAATTCAGGGGTCCAAACTGATAAAAAATTCTGAAATGTACAATAAAAAGTCGAAATTACCTTGCAATTGTGTTAAAATGTGCAAGATGATACGCGAGTTTATCTCTCACAATTTCAGAAAATAAAAAGCCCAAAATGTGGGACAAAGTTTTGATTGAAACTGGCTTCCATAGGAAATGCCCCGGGCCACCGTTTCACATTTTAAACAGAAGAACGAGAACAACAAACTATTGAAAACTCCAGCAAAAACAGCAGATGCCTGTGCCTGTGTGAGGAGATTAAAACAAACCTATTCACTTAACGTTTGGAGAGAAGAGCCACGGACATTAGAGATGTATGAATCTTTCTAGTGCACATGCCGAGGGCCTGTGTTTATGCATTCTAGCAAATGAGTAGCCTACTTTGAACAGCTGTGCATTCAACTGTTGATAAAAAAAAAAAAAAAAAGAAGAAAAAAACCCACAACGAAGTATACTTTGGGCAGGACAACTAAAGAAAAGTATTTTGCATTGCAAGCCTTCCACTGGCTAATCAACACCTACACGACACACACATCCATGTGAGACGGTCCTGAGCCAAGGAAAGAGACGCCACATTAAACAGGAAACAAGCTCATTTTGATTCCCTTTATGACAAACACAGATGGCAAAGAGAAGATAAATATGTGCCATAAAGATTTTCAGAAGTGTAGCAAAATAAAGGTCCCAATTTTATTATATTTGAATATCCCAGTCACAAAGGCAGCTTTTGCTCTACAGGCCTGCAAACAGCAAAACTTTCCTTCTATCCTCTGAAATGACTACACAGTTGGTCTTGGCTTCAGTTTACATACATTTCTCTCCCATTGTGTTTCAGACTAAATCTGCAGAGGACCTGGAAAGAAACTCGGTACCGGATTAACTGTACATTTGGTATCTCATTGATATAGGCTCTACTTCACAGTATATAAAACAAGGGATTCATTAAATTTCATATTACACTAGAATATCTCATAACATTTAATTGCTTATTTTTTATAATGACAGAGGAACAAAAGTTGATGGCAGAAGTAAATAAAAAAAATTGTATAAATATCTTAATATACACCCCTGTGATTACACAGCCTGACGAGTTTCAGCAATGACGTGGATAGATTGCGCACAGTTTGAGCATTTCGATCTCAAACATCAATACTGGCATTCATGGAGAGAGTGTGGAAGTAGCGTGTAGCGTTTGAAAGGGAAATTTGAAATGCTAATGCCTCAGCCAATGAGATTCCAGTCTGAGTGAACGGAGGGGATAAGCCCCGCCCCCGAATCGTTCACAATGCAGTTAAATATAACCAGCTTTTATTTAGAACCGAGAGCGTTAAAATTTGCTGTAAAAATGAATACAAGTTTTAAAAAATAAACAACAAAATTTCGAATAGTGTGATCAACTTAAAAGAAAATTTTTAAGCCCTGTGCCCGACCACAATTTTGTCCCACCCCCTGTATTTTAAAAAGAAAGAAAAAAAAAAAAATCACATGTAGAAAACAAGAGAACAGGACAATGTTGCATGTCCATAACTAATTCTTCGGGTATGATTGAACATCGTGTTTGTTTTGTGTTTTTTTTTTTTTTGCATTTACCGGAACTTATAATTAAACAATAAAATATCTCTAAATGGATTACGTACAACTAACACATGAAGCTAAGAAAACATGAAATGGTGGAAACGTCGCTAGGTTGCACCACTGGCAGTAGCAGCTCATAAAAGGTTAGCTATGTTATTCTAGCGTAAAATAAATAAACACTGCCATAGCGATAATTAGCCACGCCCTTCACCCCCAACCAATCAGGTCAGGGCTTCTCCCTCCCTTCCAAATGCAGGCTGTGACACACAGCTCTGTTTCACTTTAGTCTGTATGAATTATGAAGTCTTGGTAATTTCTTTAGTCTTCATCTCCCACCTGTGAATGGGTCTAGTACCTAGAAAAGAAACATTGCAAGCAATTACTAAACGTAATTAAAATAGACAGGAGTTTTTCAATCTTTAGGGTTTATCACGCAGCTGCTGACCTGTAGTAGTTTGGCTTGAAGGGTCCGTTCTTGTTCAGGCCGAGGTATTTGGCCTGTTCATCAGATAGCTCAGTCAAATGTGCATCAAATGTGGGGAGATGAAGGCTGGCCACGTACTCATCTACAGAAAAAGCAGATTAGCATTTTTAAAAGTCATAAAAAAAAAATCAAAAGTCACAAAAAGTCATATTTTGAGTTAATAATGTAGCACCAAAGTTCAGTGCCAAGTCAGAAAAGTCATTGGCCAACTTCATTTTGTTGGCAAAAGAGGTGCACCACCAAGCAGATTTCTATTGCTCAGCTTGAAAATGAGAAAAATCTGCTGCAGAACTAAATTTTCAATCGTATGGATTCCAAAATTTCACAGACCAAAGGTAAATGTGTACTACAATCAAAATACCCACATATCTCCACCTCCTCTTAAAGATTCAATCTCTGATGTATTATGAGCAGTAGGTTTGTTAGGAAAGGCTGAAGAGCACTGGAGAGGATGAGAGATCGGGGAGGGACAAGTGACAGAGCGGCGCAGTCTGCAGTGAGAAGTGGCAGCCGTTTGTGACAGCGTGACCTATTTTCAGCTGTCTCCTGCTCCTTAGGGTCTGTGCAGGATCCTACATGGCTAAACTCTCTACAATGTGTGCTGCAGAAAACGCTGAATCTTTCAACAGGCTGAAAACATCCGTGCATGGAGCAGACTAAAACAATTAGAACCATTCCTCCCCGAGACGGCCATAATATTAAAACAACATTGAGGATTTCACTTAAATGCTGGGTTTATTGCACTTGACGCTTGTCTTAGTGGAAGATAAGGAGCACAGAACTCTCAAACAGGTAATTTCAGGTCACGCATATCCAATCATTCAGACATGGCATTTTTTAATGCATGTGCATGTAATTATATCAATGCATCATACCCATTTTTTTAGGCAGCAGGTAGACATCCTGTTTGTAGCGGCCTTCAGGAGCATTATACAGCTCTATCAGAGCCAGCGCCTGGGGAAAAAGGAGCAAGAAATCAGTCACCATGACAACAGCAAGGCTGTGTGACACACACAAACACTTTAAGTGCCTGAGGTTCACATTCTCACACAGCACACAGACTGAGAAACCAACTCTCTGATTGGACTATGAAGTCAAATTCTCCTTGCACGCACACAAAAGCACATTACCCATTTAATAAAGTCATCTGTGTTCATTTTTCGCTCGTTCACTCTTGTCTTACCTGGGTGGTTGCAGTGATGGACAGCACAAAGGTAGGGACAGTGGAGCAGCTGAGGTTTAGGAGGCGACCCTGGAAATATATACAGCATATGGATTGGATGAGACATTTCTAACAAACCGTTTTCAGTTACAATTAATCTTAACTAGTTAAATAAATCCTATTAAACATCCTAGACACACAAAACAAATCCATTTACATGCATAAATATATTTATAAAGACATTTAAAGCAATTTAACAGAGTAAAAAAAACAAACAAAACAATTAAAACTAAAACCATAAATATTGCATTACCAAAGTAAAACTTAAAAGAAAAAGAACAAATTACTTGCCATGGCTTCATTTTTCATGTACTTCAAGTTGAA
>JAUMHI010000037.1:2684248-2759688 GCA_032359435.1 Enteromius unitaeniatus | reverse complement strand
AAACTAACAGCTGACAAGTGACAGATCCTGAGTGGTGACGTCACGCACACACACACCAGTGCCGAGAACGATTTGTAATCAAACCAAATTGAAATCAAAGACATTTTAAAAAACAACAAACAGAGTTGTTGCCCATTGGGTCAAACAACCAAACCCCTTCAAAGTTCCTTTTCAATTGGCTGAAATGTCCAGGTGATTTCGGACCAATTAGTACGATTGCCAAGTTCACATTTGCCTAAAAGAACCAAACTCAGGGAGAAAAAAGCACCAAGTTCTGAAATAAACAAACATTTGTGAAAACACCCTGAATCTGCATTTGCACCAGGCTGACAGACCCAGTCTAACAGGGGTCAATGGCACTGGAAAGAGACTGCGTTGGACCCCCTCTCGCTCTCCACAGCAAAAGACACGCTGAGCACACAGATGGCTCTGGACTAATTTCATTCCAGAAGGTTATGCTTTCAGCCCCCCGAAAAGCTCGAAGACCACCCTGTCACTTTCTCCCCTCTTACCTTCTTAACTGAGGGCTCGGAGATCTCTCCATCCTTCTTTTTTTTCAGCATGACACACTTGAAAGAGTAGAGAGACAGAAAGCAACAGAGAGGCAAAAGAGAAGGGAACAGCGAAGAGGAAGTGGACTTTTATACCAGCTTTACACGTGGCCAGTCTCAACTGATCCCATGGCCTGTGCAGCACAATGCTAGACTGTTTCCCTTTGGGGTTTTTTGCACATCTCTCTTTTAATTGTTAATTGTTTAGAGGCTGGAACGATTCTTGCTGTTGGCAAAACGTGCATGTGTGTGTGTAGGCTTTTAGTAGTGGTGGTTTAGAAGGTGATTACTGCGTCTCATGCTCAAGATAATGAAACATGCCAAGGACACATCACACACTGCCACCACTGGCCCTGACAAAGAGCTCTTTGTGCTTTTCTGCTCCTAAAATATACACAACAGATCGGAAGTGCCCGAGGGACAATTACTCTGGCATGTTCTTGAGTTCGTTAACCTCACCTTTATGACGAGCATCAGTGTCATGGTTGTAGTTTTATCAACTGTTGGCCTTTAACAACTAAAATGTGCAGAGACTTAAAAACCTCAACATTGTAACGCACATTAATTGCTGATAGACGTTTTATGATGGTCTAATCTTGAAAACAGTGCTAATGAGCAGGAGGTCATCCTCTAAGAATTTGGTGGTTCACATCTCCTGTGAACTCATTTGTTAAATGTTTCAGAGATGTGGTTTAAAAAATGTTTCCTTTCCCATGGACCTGTATGACGCGAAACTTTATCTAGGGGGTTGAGAAAGTCAAATATTTGAGTACTATTATCAGTCTTTAGTGGGTCTGTTCATTTTGCCGATGTAACAATACAGACTAATACACTTAAAGCCTTAATGTAGCTCAAACAGTACAGCATGACGTCAAGGTCATGGGTTTCATTCCCAGGGAACTGAAAAAAAGAAAGTGTGTACCTTAAATGCAATTTAACTCACTTTGTATAAAAGTGTCAAATACATGCATGTAAATTTCTTCTTGCATATTTATTTTAAAACCAGAAACGTGTATACAAATACAAATGCAAATGCTTGGCCAGCATTGAAAATGCGCAGTCTTAAACTAAACGTGTTACTTCCAAATCTTCATGGCATTAAACCAAATATGATGCAGTTTTCTATAAACAAGCAACCTAACAAGATTAGTTATGTAGCAGAACTCAATGACTGAAGATGGTTTAGTTGATGTATTTCTATAGCTAAAGCATGGGATTAGCGGTGCCTAGGTCATGGGTTCAATTCCCAGAAACTGCATAAACAATTACACTGAGTGCAGTGGATAGTCATTGGATAAAAACATCTGCCAAATGCATAAATATAAATGTTAAAGCCTGCTAACGCGCCACATGTCGCAACTGGCAAGACACAGTCCTTTAAGACATTGTGCAGTCAGTAAGTTTATTAGTACACATACAGAGTTCAGAGAAGGATTTGTGCTTTTGCATTACGGTCATGGTGCACCATCCTACACCATCTAGGTTCACTGTAAAGTTAATTTAGAGAGAAAAAAAAAAAAAAAAAGAATCTAAGAAAAGCAGTCTAAAAAAAAATGACGCCACATGAAAATGTCATTAGCCAAATGAAAAGCCAAGGATAATCATGTACTGAAACAAAGCATTTTGTGCGATTACGTCCTCTTGTTAAACGATGCTGAATATTTAACCAAAAGAGAGTGAGGTACTTTAATCTTTCAAAAGGTAACATGAACGGATTTAGGTATTAAACAGGAGGCAAAAAGCTCAATTTCTGAGAATGACACAAAGGCTGTATGTTACCGGAGGAGAGATTCAGGCCACATGAGCAGCACTTCCATGAAAAAAGATTACTTATGTAAGAAAGACAGAAAGAACTAGAGAAAGAGAGAGGCGCTCACATCAAGATAACGGTACATTTCAGTGCCACTGCTGAGAGCTGATGATTAAGGAACAGAGCAAGAGAAAATGCTCATATTTTGTGTGAACGGATGTCCAAGTGTTCACAGTCCAGCCCTATGTTGAGAGCTTCCGCAAAGAACGCAAACACAGCCATGCTGCAGGGTGCTGGTGACTTCATCGGTCATTCTTTGAAATGCTGAATCACTTTTCTAATGAACTGAACCGTTATTCAAGGATAATCATTAGGCTGTAGCTTTCTTCAGAACCCCATTGTGTCACCTGCCAAGATGACATTAACCATCCATGTAATATTAGAATGTCCCTTATGTCCCTCCTGAATGGTAGTTTAGACAGTAAGGCAGCTTTCGAAGGTTTGGCACAAAGCTGACGAATGAGCAATGATTGACAGTACGGCACAACAGCAGATTTTCCTTCCACATTAATACGCATCACAATAAAAATCCAGAATATAACCAAAAGAGTTACCAAGCACTCAGTTTAATCATTTCCTCAACCACTGTCTGTGTTTTCTTACTGCTCTATACATTATGGATGTATGCTAATTTAGAAGCAAACAAAAACTGAATAATGAATGCTTACATCGCCGGTTCCCATCCCGCTGAAGTGTGGAGCCAAAATAAAAGACCCCATCTTTTAGACTCCTGTTACAATGATGAAAGCCAGGGCTTGTGTTTATTTAGACTGCTGTGGTAAAGGTGGTCATTGCACTGGCATAATGGTGGAACATTTTGCAATGCTTTTATTTACTTGAGGAGACACTTGAGTTGAGGCCTACATTAATAAGTGCAGTTAGCATAGATCTCCTAGACTTGAAACACAGAAGTCTCTGCAGGGTAGATCTGCAAACAACGCTTCAGAAAGCTCCTATCATCATGCTGAGCTCTGAGACAATAAACAAGGACACTTGGAAATTTCATGAGATATGATAGTCTGGAATTTACTCCAGGACAAAAGGTTGCACATGTGCACATAATCTTATATAATCACAGTACGGAACACGGACACTTATCACCAGGGATGTCAGAACAAATGTATAAATGGGTTCGTTCTTTGCCAACAGGAAAGGAAAAAACTTTTCATCCAGATGACAAATAACAGAATCACACAAAAACTGTAGGCCAAACAGCAGAAAAATTTAACATACTTGTAATGGAGTCACTTGAGGGTAAAAAATAGAAATAAAAAACAAATTTCAGAAAGAAGCAACGAGTTAAAGCTCTCCTGATAAAAAAAGAAAAGAAAGAAAGAAATGGGTTTTTTTTTTTCCTCACCCCCTGAGCTTTTCATTACAGGGCAGCAGCAACGTCAGCCTGAGGTCCTGAACATCTCTGGAGAATCATTAAATTTGTTCTCTGTGGAAAGATGTACGTAAAGAGATTCACAAGTCCTATGTAGCACCTGCCTTAAGTGCTGCAGCATAAGGCTGAGCTACAGAACTTATTATTAGTTTAACAAAATTTCCTGGATTGGATGTGTCTGACAAATGCAAGAACATAATAATCTAAATGTGTGTTGCTGAATTTTATATCGATATATAGATTATTTCTATATCATTAAAAAAATATATAAATGTAATCAATTTTTTTCAATTCTAAGTTTATATCTTATAATTCTGACTTTGTGTCAGAATTAAATTTCAAGTTACAAACTCTTAACTCCAAGTGTTTATCTTGCAATTATGGCTACAAACAATTCAACTACAAACAAAAAGTCACAACTCATTTCACGGTTTATATCAATTTGATATAAAATGTTTCTCTCAGAACTGACTGACCAACAGTGACCAGCAATATATTCTAAATATTAAGAAAAAAAAGAAAATAAATTGCTCAGCCTTGAAAACTAATATTTGCTGTCGTCAAGCACCACTGCAACATAAAATAACAAAGCTCTTAGTAACTTAAGGCAACTGATCTTTTGCATATCCTTCAATTGTTACCAGCCTAATACTTTTGCTGTGACACACGGATCTACGGCCCTGCTTTGCTTTCTTACTGTGAGGGTAATTTACGACTTCATAGACTGTTTTCATTCTGGCACATTCACAAGCTTTCCAAGCTATAAAGTGACTCCCATAGCAACTACACTTTACAGTCAGACCAGACAGGGTTTGGGGTATGGCGGGTAGCATGGGTAACGTGATACAACACGGCGGCCCGCTTTGACTAATGACGGCACCAGAAATGAGAGAGCTTGGTGCAACAGATACTGAGGATCATCTCAGGGCACTTAACCGGAGAGAAAGAGCTTTTGCGGCGCCCATTCACTAGCCTGGAGCTAATTTTTTTTATTTACTATGCCAAAGTCAGAGTATGGGCTCTTGTGAATCTTCTTCCACCTAAAGGTTTTAATTTAACACATTGGCTCAACAGAAGGTATGTGGAGAATATCCATAATTTAAATGGCCGACACTAGCAATCGTGTGGCAAAGAACACTGGAAGGTGTGACAGGTAATTTGCTTCCTGCTCGGGTGACGGCTCACATTGTGGGACTTGTGCTCTCAAGTGGTCGGCATCCAACATGTAACGTACCTGGCAGGGTTGATTACCATTTCTTGAAATTCAGCCCTTCCTTTTTTCTTCGTATCCCTCAGTCACAAAATAATAGGATTGTATTCCTACAAGGCCAATATATCACTGGGTTTGGCAAGGAGTTTGACCTTTCCTACAATGAAGTGTTGAAAAGCACTCAAGCAGTGCAAAGCATCTGAACTTTGATGTGGATTTTTCCGCTCTGAAGAACAGAGGTTAGCCGCTTTGAAAGGTCTGTCAGTATCGGTAAACACAAGTCCGTCTAACGGATTTTAATGGAAATTTACAGAGTAGTATAATAGTCTAACTCCTCGTAAAGTAGCTTTCTAGCTCTCTTCCTCCTTAAAGTTCATGACCAATACACACAACTGCCACGATTTCATCATATCAAAAGCATGAACAAGAGTTCATTCTGTTAAATAAATGTCTCTGCACTTGTTCTGTGAATGTATAAAAGCAATCCAACTATGAAGAGAGCTCAGCTGCAAAGGGTTAGGGGGCGGTTAGCTACCCCATGGCCAATTCAGATTCTTTTTTAGAAAAGCCATTCGATACCACGTCCCGCTATTAACAAAAGCTTTCTGAGACGAGCACCTCAGGAGGTTTCAGCTGTACTGGAGGAGCAAAAAAAAAAAGAAGAAATGCAGAAATGTCAATATCAGCCTACGTGATGTGTTGTTCTCATGCCCTTTGCTATAGACAAGATTCTTAAACACACAGTGAAAGTTGTGCTTGTAATTGCAGACCCCAAAAAATGCGGTTGAAATAAACACAACCTCACAGACATGCTAGAATAATAAAAACATGGGACCAAAAACAGATTCTCCATCGCTTCAAAATATTTAACTTTTGGGACGGAAAACGGTGGAGGATAGAGATGCATGGATATTAAATACTGAATAAATACTGATTATAAATTGAATAAAAAATGGTCAATATCCAGTACAATGACACCATTCAATTAAAAATAAATGGCGGAAAAATTACTTTAAAATGCTACACATTAAATTAGGCATCACAATTAGTTTGAAAAACATATATTTGCTAAAGATTACATTCAATAATGTAATTTAACCATTACATGTTATGTAAATACACAAACTGAGATAATGTCTATAAATAAATAAATACCCAAATCGGCATATTAGAATTTTTGAGTCAAAACTAGCATAATGATGCTGAAAATTCAGCTTTGCCATCAAAAGGAATAAGAAATATACAAGTTATTTTAAAATGTAATAATCTTTCACAATATTACGGTTAATCAAATAAATGCAGCCTCTATGAGCATTAAGAGACCGTGAATAATTCCAAACTTCTGACATTTAGTAAGTTACATATTTAATTTGTTAATATTAAGAATATATAATATAATAATAACAACTGATAAACTCTATGGTATCAACATATCTAGGCCTATGTTCTCATGGATGTTGAAGGACTAGTTAACCCTTATGACCAATCAGTTTTGGCATTACAATATAATGTGGAAATTAGACTGCAATAACAGGGTCTACTAGAATACCAATGTAGATCAGGAAAGGAAACCATATCAAAGCACAGACTGGCCAGTTGAAGGGCTCATATTCAGACGCAGTCCTTTGGACTTTAATTGAAGCAGTCGCTCTCTCCGAGTGTTCTTCCACCAGTATGAACCTGTTCCTGCAAGCCCACTCTGGAAATTTCCCTGATCCACGGGCAGTGACGAGCGGCAGTCGTTGTCTAGAGGTCCTTGGATAAAAGGCTTCTATTTATGTGCCAGATGGTGTTCTTCTGACTAAGCACAAACAGAAAGAGAGTGCGATGTTCTCTCCGTTCTCTTCATATTTGGGTTTAACGCGGACTGCCAGAATGTTCTTTCACAGTGTGCTTATTCTGAAAAGATGAGGGGAAAGAAGAAAATCATCCCACATAGTATTCTAAAATGAGAATAATTTTCACTGCTGTGGGCTCTTGAGGCATGGAGAGGGGTAGAGCGGATCTCAAAGACTAAAAATAGTTATTATTTAGCAAGTGGTTGTTGCATGCAGTTCCTTTTTCAGTGTTGAATTCACATTTAGCCTATCTGTAGCAGAAATCTAAACCTAAACAAATCTAATAGAGGTGAGCAGACTGCATTGAACATCAGCCTTCAAGGCACTATTACAGTCCTTTAAAACATCTGGAAACTGGATGTCTAAACTCACGCCAAGAGGTCAAGGCTTGGCCAGTCATTCAGCCCCTGCTGGTCATTCTAAACAACATAATCTGGCTAAAACATTTTACAGCCATTCAAGATTAGCATGTATTCTGAGAACATATTTTTTAAAGCGTATAGTATAAAAGCATAAAAGTTCGGTGATGCCAAGAGCAAGAATTGCAGATTTCAAATCAAATATTTCCAGTTGTGCACCAGCCAAGCAACAAGCATTGAAATTAAAGGGAACACTAGCTTTCTCCGGTCATTGTAACAATGTGTGTTTGGGTTTTCTCTGTGGCACACATTGCCAATTCTCCCTAAATCTGATATTGCTGCAGAAATATAGCCTTGCTGGCTAAACACAGAATGTATAACATGATATTTAAGTATACACACATCAATCTGGTCATCTGTTATGCACTGAGAAACACCAAGACAAAGAAACAAGCAATTTACTGATGAGATAACATCTGCCTGTCTCCGGTCTTCAACAACAACAACCATGAACACAATAAATAAAGGTCCCCTAGACAACCATCAGCAAACGCCACCTATCTGAATGCACTCAGATCGGGAACGGGAAACAGTTTGAGTTTCGTGGACACAAACACAGATGTGCGAATCCACTCTGAGCTTGTTAGGTATTCCACTTATCCTGTTAAACTTATCCTAAATCAAGTGCATCATTAACTACAGCAGGTGTAGGAAAAACAATGTTCCAAGACTGACTTACCATGCATGATCTTGCAATATTCTAAAGAACTAAAATGGTTTATTGAATCTATGCTGTCAACTTTTGTGATATAATGGAAATAAAAATGGGCAAAGAGAGAACGTACAGGGACTTTTTAAGTCTAAACTTAATCTGGATACATTTAGGGACCATTTTAAATCATATCAACTGGTCATTTTAATATGAAACAAATAACAATTGCAGTTTAATAGTGACTTGTAGCCAATAATACAGCTAAAGCTCAAAGCTCTCAGTGTATCTGGGCCTCCGCCTCGCTAATTTTGGCATGAGAGCAGATGGCTGTAGCCCTTTTGGTATCATCAATGTGTCTGACGCTCAATCATTCCTGTTGCTCCACATAAGGAACAAACAGCAGAGACGTGAGTGAGAGAGAAGAAAATGAGAAGGATCTTATTACACAAGCCAGTTACTGATTCCTAATTCATAAGAGGCTAGCGAGACTGATTTCAAAGAGAACAAGACGACCCCAAGAAGTCCTCAACTCCTCTCTCAAGTCAAATATAGCAACGTCAAAAATAAGAGTTATGAGATGTACGAGGGGCTTTATAATTTCGTCACTGATGTGTACGCAAGCATGCATTTCATTCAGAACCATCCGTTGCATTATCTAATCTCATTCTCTAAGAAGAGGAAGAGCGCATCCAATCTGCAGTGAAGCAGAAGAGGAAGAAACTTCATTCAGTTTTATGTTGGCCAATGGAGCTACTGGGCCACAAGATGAGTGTGAAAGCGCAGCAAGACCCTGAAGCAGAAACGCTAGGAAAGCAATGCCCTGCTGCACTGATTTATCAACTCTGGCATATGAGCAGTAGATGCAACAATTAGGCCTACAGTCATCAGCTAACTGCATTTGATGCTCCAAAAACAGGCTCGAAGCAATGACTAGCAAGAAGAGAACCAAATGTCATGGTTCAGCATTTACAGCATTAAGCTTGTTACCTGTACGTTGAGTCAGAAGGCCAAGAAAATCTCATTGTAGTTTTTCCCATGATGCACTGCACTGCTGACACATTTCCTGGGAATAGGGAGAGTCCAGAATAAAGGATTACACCACGTTCAGCGATGTTCATCCTGAGTGACTGAACAATCAACTAATCAATCGGACCACAAATTTAGATCAGATGTAATGTTCTGGGTCATTGGCCAACTGGAGTCAACGCTCTGAAAACATGAACACTCCTGTCCTCCTGAGCTGTCCCATCAGAAACCTCCTTAAAAGAGAAGTAACCAGCCACAGCAACACCAAAGTATTTTCAACCCTGCACCAGATCAGAGGCATTAAATACAGTAACTGTGCTCCACAACTTTGATCTGCAGAGGTGGTTGTGGTTCGAAAGAAAAACGATAGACTGCAATTTAAGAATACATACCCACTACAAAGTGTAAAGTCTAAAGTCTACGGTATGCTGAAATTGTAGGTTCATGTGGACAGACTGCTGCAAATAGATATTTTACTCAACCAAATATGCAATTAAGAACACTACACTTTTCCATAAAGGTCATTTTTAGGTTTGCCTCAATTCTGGCCCACTTTTAAATTATTAAGAGACAGAACCGTTTGTCTGCGCTTTATGACATCCATTTACTTACATTCAAATATGGGAGACTGAAAACGCAAGTAGAGGTGGAAATAAGTCTTCCAATGCATAATGCCACAGCGCAAGACATTTGGTTAATTAGGATTTCTCTAATCATGAAAAAAATTTATATTTGTGTGGGCCAGAAGAAATTTTCCACGCTATACACTCCTAAAAGTTCTATAAAGGCATATAAAGCTCCATAAAGAAACTTTAACATCCAGGGGACCATTCCATTCCACAAAAAGATTATTTTTTTAAAGCATGGTTATTTTAAGAACTGTTGTTTAAAGAAAGCTTCTTTGGGGAAACAGAAAAATAGTTCTCCCAAGGCATTACTGTTGGAACATTTATAGGAACTCAATATAAAAAAACAGTTGGTAATCTTCAGCTTATCTTCTGGTATATTCAACACAATTTTGTGAAGTTTGAACCACTAGAATTAAGGTAACAGTCACAATCAAGCCAAGAATTCCAGCAGCTGTGGTCTGAGGGTTGTATTTTTATTTTATTTTATTTTTTTGAGCTGGTAGAAAGGAAAAGGAAGAGAAACGAGGGTGGCTTTTCTTACCCTTTTGTGAGAGTCTTTTGTGATGCAGCAGTTTTTTGAACACAATGAAGGTTCTTTGTGAGGGGCTGCTGCAGGGGTCTAGGGTGTCCGATCCACGGTTAATTAACTGAAAAACCTGAGGCCTATATATGGTACAAATGGCATCAGAAATCAGCTACCTAATTTCCAGTAGCATAAATCAATCAAACAGTCGATTGTGAACCGAAGGCCAGTTTGGTCAATGGAAAAGCTTTTGTTCATTCATTCAGAAGCACATTCCTGGCTAACGCCTGACCAGTGGCTTAATCTTTCACTTGCACAATTGATGCGAATTCACTCCTTGGCGCTGCAAATCCGAATTTATTCAGTGAGCAAATGTATAAACCAACGGGATTAAAATGTTCTTATAGGATTGTATTTCCCAATCGCTCTAAAGCAAAGCTTAACATATAATGTTGAGCAAAGAGAGAGAATAAATAACCAACTGCCATGTACACAGCGTGGACCTGGTGTTCCTGTATCCTACGACCAGCCGTACAATCCCACAACAGCTGGCAGCCTTTAACAGATTTGCCTTCGTGATGCCTACTTTGACTCTTCTAGCACAGCTATTATAAAAGCTTACTTGTAAAAAAAACACCACAAGCAAGTCAGAGATCCAATCCAGCGGCTTATCAAGCCACGGTACGGAAACTGCTATCTCCTGCGCAGGTTTGCTGGGAAATGGAAGCAACATATGGCAGCACATCTCCAAAAGCACAGTCTGAGAGAGGCTAACAAAATTGCTTTTAGGCCCCAAAAAAATAACAAAAGAGAGTCAGGAATGTTAAACAGGGCCCTACAATTTCCAATGTGGAAAAAGTCATAAAAATGGAAATCATAGTTAAACCCATAATGTTATGGAATTTGGCAAATTTTTAAACCCAAAGGTCTCAATGAAAACCTCTCTGAATAAAAGACCCTGATTTTAAGTTGATCTTAAGAAATTGTGCCAAATATATTACTATTTTACAGTGAAGTGTACTTTTCAATAATAAATGAAATAATATTACTTTTTTATTAAAATCTAATATTACACGGTTTTTATTTCACTTTTTTATTTTAAAAGTAAACCTCTGTTCTGCAGAACATTGCCAAATAAGGCAACCATTACATTTTCATTTAATAACATTTCAACGGATTAATTAAATAAATTATCTAAATTAATAACCCTAAAGAAATTCCAGCTCCATTTGATTACCACTGTTTTTGATGATATTAAATCATAAACTTTAAAAAATTAAAGAACTTTAACAAATGTAAATAAAATTAATACATTTTTAATGGAAAATAGAATTTGGGATCAAATAAAACAGATTTCTTAGAATCCTAAAAAAATTAATGGTTTCCACCATCACTTGAACAATGATTACCACGGTCTTTGATTTTAAAAAAAACAACAACATCGTAAATCATTAACCTAAAAATAAATTAAAACAGATAACAGAATTTCTGTAGAAATCTAAAGAATGAAAATAAATCAATAAAATAAAAAATAAGAGAAAAAATAACCCTAACCCTAACGTTTTTTGACTACTGAATTCTAACCTAGCTAAATGGAAATTAAAACAGAGCCCAGGAAAATCCAACTGGGGAAAAAATAAAAAATAGGTATAGAGCTGGAGAAAGAGGTCCGTCATACTTCCTCTAGACAGAAGCAGCACTAAGTTGACACATTTGTGTTTGGCCGACTCGCTCTCACCGTTGCCTGCGCAATACACAGAGTGGTTAAGGCACTCCAGAAGACTCTAGGTGATTTCAGGTGAACGAGTCCTGCTGTGGTGCAGTTACGGCTGCCTAAGGGACAGAGAAATCTCAGCTGTGCCTTTTAAAGTGTTGAAGTGCACCATTAGGGTTGCTGCCAAGGACACAGAGTCATGGATGAGTGTTTGAGAGAAAGAGAAGATGATTCGGTGAGTGCACTGTTATCAGTACAAAACGTGCAGTTGCAACTCCACGCATCACTCCCTCAAAGCTTCAGTCTCCATGACCACCACGTCTAGTCCTGTTTAATTACATGTGTGTGGTCCTCTTTCCTAAGCTCTTAAGACAATAAGTGGCATGAACAGAAAACAACCTTCCTGGAGGTATGCTGTCATTCACACATGAACCACCTACAAGTGCAGATAAACACAGGCAGGTTCAACGTATAGGTCAGTCTCTCTGGTTCTGCTCCACCATTAATCAAAGTCTCCAAACTTCACACCATGGTGAGAAATATTTTCCTGTCAACTGCTCGCTGAAATCTCAGCAGACGTCATGTGAGCAACGAGGAACTTGGTACGGAGCAAACAGGAATGGAGACAAACAAAATCACAGTATGCCGGTCTCCTTGACCCTGATTTCAAAGCACTTCCAAAAGAGAAATGGAGTAAACATGTTCACGGCACGGGTTAAAAAAATTAAAATGAAGGGTGTGTAAATGGTGGATGTCGATTAAACATTCGTTTTTGCGGTTATTGTTCATTTTATTCCTATAGCTTTAAATTATTTTATTTCATTGTAGTTCCAGTAAGTTTAATACTCCACAGCTGACTGACAGTGTTAGCATTTTTATACTATTATAATACTTAAACATTTTAAATATGCCTTTATTATTTTCAGTTTACTTTTTGACTAATTGTTATGTCCTTTTGTCTGTCTATTTTCTTTAGCTTTAATTTATTTTAGTAACAGTTTGATACTTTAATTTAAACTTAATTTTAATTACCTACCAAGGCAGGATTTATCATTTATTTTCACTTTTAAGTGTCTACACAACTTTTATATTTTAAGAATTTTACATACATATTTATTTATATTCATAACTTTATTTCACACAAGTTGTCAAATGATTAATCGCATATAAAAATATATGTAGGTATACATTGTATATTTATTATACATATAGCATTTATAAAATATTTATTATACATTTGGCATTTTTAAAATATTTACATTTATAGCGTTATATAGATTCTTATATTTTTATATATTTATATACAAATTACTGCTCAGGACACTGCTAACTGTTACTTTTTAACTGTAGAAATGAACAGCAGCTGTTTGCCACAAGCCCCATCCAGGCCACTAGACTATATACGATAAACATGAGGCCTACTTTCTGTGAAAAGCACAGGTCAACTGGGAAATTGCCTACATTTATGTTGCTCTAAAAACAACACTTCTTACCTTATTCTGAATATGATGTCTAACCCTTATTTTTGCTTTATTTTTAGTCAATATAATGAATGAACACATTCTATATATAGCTAACTGGAACATTCTCCACATTGTACCATGTACAGGGCTTCCCCCATATTATCTGCATCTCGTCATAAGCCTGTTAGGTCTAAGCATCCTGGGAACCAAAGCTTAGTGACATAACGTCACAACAGCGCAAGGTATGCACAGAGCTCACGACTGATGCCAAACAGCAGTGTGAACACGTCTATCAGCGGCACGCTTCCCCTCTACACCCAAAAATCCAGTGGTGCGAATGTTCCCTAAGGTCACAGCGATCCTTAGTTAAACTACAGGCCGTTTGCACCTATGTGATGTGATGACATGGACAGGCCCGGATCTGAGATCCCGCTGCGGGACATGTCACTGCCCGCTCCTCCCCTCGGACGCTTCACAGGAGCAACAGGGGCGTGACGTAATGCAGAGGAACAGTAAACATGCTTTATGAGTGGCTAAAGAGACTTGAGTTTCTTCTTAGAAACAGAGCAGATAAAGTCAAAGCACATTGAAAACATCACACCTGCCCCTTCGGGATAGGTATAAAAGACTGTTTGTGCTGAAAGGATTTCTGGGACGTCACCAAACCCGCTAACGATCATCCCTAAACCCACTATGGTTCATCATCTTAGTTTGACAGCTAGGAACATAGCCTGTTGATATTCAGAAAATTTAGTTCACACTCAAAAGCAGCATTATGATTTTGAACTAAGCATAAAACAATTTCTGTCACTTAAAAAAAAGCAACTTTAATTTAACTTTAATTTCATCTAAATTAAATGTAAAAAATATGATATATGTAAATATAAAACACACAAATATATATTTTTTAATATTATAGCGATTGCAATATATATCAATAATTTAGCAAGCCACCAAGAAAACACTGAAACTAACACTAATAACTGAAACTAATATAAACATATATATATATATATATATATATATATATATAAAAACAGAATATGTAAAGAGGAAATTAAAAGAACTAAAATAAAAATAGATATCTATGTGAATTAAAAAAATAAAATAAATAATTCTATATAATTTTTCTTTTTACAAGGCCAAACTATGCTCTAGTACTTAGGAAAGATTGTGTCAAAAAAATAAATATATTAAGGCCGTATCTAAATGTCATGTTATGGCTCAATCTGCACCAAATCCTTGGTTTACAATAACAATAAAAGTAAATTTCTTTATCAAAAAACTTTTATCCTTGAACTGTACACAATCTTTGTTTTGACAGCTAAGATAAGATAACGCAGATATTCTTTTATTGATTAGAGACTGACACAGTTAAGTCCTTCCAAGAAACAGTCCAACCAGATAAATGTCAAACCTAAGAGACGATCTGTGAATCAAAACTAGCCCCAGCCACAAAGATCACAACAGAAAGAAGTGGCACAGTTGTGGTAGACTGTTATCCACAAATACATAATAGAGGAGTTACATTTCGAGTGATATATAATAGAAAAATCTGGTGATGCTTTTGAGTAGGGTACAGAAATTACTTTTATTTCAGCAAGCAAGTCAAATGGCAGGGTTTCAAATGACCACATCGTCAATCAGGACACACTGACAAAGCAAAGTAATCATAACAGAGAACTGGAAAAATACACAAACAATCAGCCACAACCATTTCACCGGCCTTGCTTCAATACTGTTCATTTAAAACACCACAAAACCGACCTGTATATGCTCAAACAGAACCTTTCTACCCTTTAAAGTGAACTAAGTTACATATTTAGGAAGTATATGTTGTAATAATGCTATAAGAAAATCTTAAGACTGCAATATCAACTCACAAATGTTTGTGTTGTTTTAATAAAAAACACTTGGATTACTTAACACTGAAATCAATAACAACTGTCTACAATATCAAATACTAAGTCTTGCTTAAATACAGCACAATGCCATGAAAGTGCAACAAAATTCAATACATACATCTGCTTTACGCAATGTGCGCATTAATTAATGTTTAAAGTTATTATAAAAGAGGTATGTTTGGGGACGGTGTGTTGTGACCCGGATAAACGCGTGAAGCGCCACGGCACGCGCACTGCGGGTCTCTTTCAGTCACTCACGCGCTCGAAATCAACGTGATCCCACCGAAAAAATTAAAGCGAAATCACTCGGTAAATCGGTTACTGATCGCCCCCTGACAGCTGCTGGTAAACGGCCGCGTACTTACAGCTGTTCCGCTGCTAGTACAGGTTTGATAGGCCGGGAATCATCGTCACACAATGACACACGACAGCGGAGAAACGGGTGAAAACAAGCCTCGTCACAGACTTCACGGCTCTCGCTACAATCTGTCCGCGTTACCTTCTTCATCCGCGGTGCCTCGGCCACTGTGCCGTCGCAGTTGATGAACGCCTCGCCGCCGTTCTGCTGCGGATCCGGCCGCTTCATCGCGGACGCCTGCGGCATCTTCACGGGGTTCGGAGCGGCGGTCACCGGGCTCGGCTCCACCGCCACCGCTGCTGACGACGAACTCGAGCTGTTTTCACTCTTCTTCTCTTCTGCCTTCGGTGTCAGCGGAGATACGGCAGGGGAAGCGTCTTTACCGGCCACGTCTTTTAATTCGACCTCGGCCATTTTCGCTGCCACAGCCTGGACTGACATCGCTGCGAACCGCACGGTGCTTTTTTTCCAACACAGTGAACCGACACACGAACGGATACGCACGGCGGGGTGACGCGAAGCGCAAAGCACTATGGGCCATGCAGTTCATGTTACCAGAGCGTTTATTACGTATCATTTTACTCACGGTTAATAATAGCGAACGATTTTTTTTGTTAATGGAGAAAAAATATGTAACTGCCATTTCCATTACTTTCATATAAAATGTCACAAAAATAAACATATTAAGTTTTTAGTTACCAAACACTGTTAATTCTCTCACATTCAGTTTGATCACTGTAAAATGTAAAAGACACTTGTCTCAGACCTTGTGCTTAAATATAAATCAATTAAAATTAGCATTCTAGGACATTACAATCCCGGCTTCCTATAGAAGCTTTTATAAAATATACATTTATTTTTACATTTGTAACCATTTGTTGGTGTGAGGCACTGCCATCCAGTGGTTAAAAACAATGCTGGGAATTTATTCATTTGAAAATCAAAGACAAAACTGGAAGCTCATTCTATTTTTTCACTTCAGACACAATATAAAATACAAACAACATTAACATTTCTTGTCGGATATGTGTTTTTGGCATTCAAGTTTCGGGATTATCAGTCTTCCCTGCTTACTGTAAATTGTCAAAACAGTAGGGAGAAGTAAGAAAAGCCTGTCACTGAGAGCAAGTAAATAAACATTACTTCAAATATGACTTATGCTTGTTAATAGTTGCATGTCATTACAAGTGCATGAAGAAAAACTACCAGTAACTGCTTCGTAAATTGATAGGAAAAAAATCATAACCCATGCCATGTCCACCCAATCCAAACTATCCTGAAAGAATTTACATTCATGTATAACTACATTGTTTTTCTTGTATGATAAATACAAAAATATGTGTACAAAAACCAGTGGAACAAGATCCATTTTGACAGTTTCAAGTCATAAATATCTCAGTGTAGAAATTTTAAAACATTTTCCTCAGCTAAAATGACTTTCTGTGCTTTGTATTTGCAGTAAGGTTGCAAGTAATGCAAAAGTACAACGCATCTTAAACATGCAACATCACAAGAATGTGTAAAAAAAAAAAAAAAATAAAAAATTAATCACATCCCAAGGCTTGTGCAGTGGTTTTCTCTGATAATCTCATTCCCCAAAGATCCAGAGTACATTCACTCCTGAAAGACCCAGATTCACTCTCCTGGTACAAAAAAAAAAATGGTACAAAAACTATTTAAACTTGCAACAAAAATCACAGATAAGATGATAGACCTACACTCACCCCAGCATGCCAGACTCCTTGGTTTTGATAATGTAGAGGAACATTAGGATGGTATGAAACAAGTTATTCCTGCCCTGTGGAAACATGGTCAAGCATGAGTCACAGAAAAGTTACTTCACTGTAATTATAATAGGAGAGTATGTTTTACCTTAGGCAAGCTGTAGATGTGGCCCTGATAGATGAGCTGATAATGAGGAGGGTTTGTGCTACTTTGATGAATGCAAAACAGGTTCTCATTGGACACATCTGTTAGAAATTCACACATGAATGCCAGAGTCATAGATTAAACAGGTTGTAAAAAAAATATTATGCACATTCAAGTAGGTAAAATACCACATTTTCATTTAGTTTAGCTTGATTTAACTCCATGCATACCTGGTTTATCTGGTGTCTGTATAAAATGCTGGGACGTGAAGGTTTTTCCGTCGGGATACTTGGGATGTGGAGGGAGCCGGGAGTCCAGGTACGTACACAGCACATGCATCAGGATCTGTGTTTGTCATAAAGCCTTTGCGTCAATGTAGAGCAAACATAAATGTAACGCATCAACAATGTTTGTTACGATCTCCTCTAAACCATAATGCACAGGAAATATGGCATTTAAATGCTGCGGACACACACCGCTGAGTCTGTCGGAAGGTCTGTATCCCATTTCCGGTTTTTCAGATCTCCTCCTCCATTCCAGCGGAAAGAGCTCATGCAGCCGCTGTGGGCTAATTCTGTAAGAGATGCAAACGAACACACGGTCATCTCTGTTCATGATATAGGACCACGGCAAGTTAAGATATTTTTTATGCTTAATCCCAGTTGTGCTTACCTTTGATTCTCTCCATGAGATACTCCTGGTTCGGTGTGATGTCCAGATACTGTACGATAGCATTGAGGGTGGGGATTGCAGATGCTTTGACCACAGCAGCTTGTTTGAGACTGGTGATGTTGGCCTCTTCATGAAAAGAGAGCGACAGAAGTGAGACATAATGGACATTTTTATAGCTAAATATCTTTTGCAGAAAAGACGATTACCTCCAATCTGGAGCTCAGGGCAACCCATCCTCCTGAGCTGACTGTTGACTGAGTCGATCTCTCTCACCAGATGAACTAGAATGGTGTCATTGATCCACTGGAACAGTAAAGTGAAAAAGACTGACGTCTTAAAACCAATAATTCATTTAACAAATTTAAATAAAAAAATGTATAACGATAATTAAATATTTAATTCTTTGTTATTAAATAAAGAATAATACAAGTTCAATTTAATACAATAATAATCATTTAATAAATAATGAAGAGTAAATTAAGAAAATACATAATTTAACGCTACATATAGAAAAACTTTTACAAAAATATTTATTCATTCTTATTACTTAAATACGTAAATACTAAACTATGAAAACAAAAATAAAACGTATTCATAAAACCTCATTTATAACACTTATCTAAATACATACATACACACACACACAAAAAATAAACCATGGACTCACATTTCTTAGTTTTGCAGTCCAGCTGTCGATACTATCCTTTACCACACGACTTGTTGTGATTCTCGCCCAGACCTGCAATAAATTAAAAATGTCTTTATTGATTTCTCTTTACTACAGATGATTTGAAAATTGATTCTTACCTCTTCAGCAGCTTGTTTAGAGCCCAGCTCTGTGTCGTCTTTATGGGCAGACGGTGCCTGTGAACGACAGGCTGGCTGATACTGAAACTTCCTCAGGCTCTGTGTGTAATCTCCCACTGAGCGACTGTAGTTCCAGAACGATGGACTGTGTCTTGGAGATGTTGACTCTGGACTCCCTAAATGAGACCATTATTTAAAATTTATAGGCCACTGCTTAGCACAACCACAATTTGATTCTTGTCCAAGCTGGACTCCTACCCAGTTGACTGCGGTGGCTTTTCTCTTCCTCTGTACGTAAAAACTTCTCCAATGTCTTTTGGTCATCGATGTAGTCCTCCTTACCTCCGGGTGAATTGAAGACTGACGGGGATGTGCGGTACCGAGCACGGAGACTAGTGCCTTCTGCTGGTCCGAGGTTGCTTGGGTACACAGAAGAATTTGGAGACGGACTATAATTTAACACCTGCAGACATAAAAATAGTGGGAGCGTGAAGAGAATAAAATACCAAAAATAAAATGTAATGTCAGCATTTTAAAGAACTCAACCTTGCCGAATGCCAGCGAGGGTGAGAAGGGTCCTCCTGCTGATGAAGGGCTGCTCAGAGGTGGACTGAACCCAGACACACAGCTAGGGGAAAACTTGGGGCTGGTGCTTGAGGGTCGTGCAGGACTGAAACTGAGCACATTCTGTCCCTGCAGGGGAGACGACTGCACTGAGACTGGAGCTTCCTTCTTTTCTTTTTTCTGAGGTGGAGAGGCTTGAATCCCTGTGAGCACAGCATTTCTTTATTTTATTTTTCTTTAAACCAAACTCCATTGTTTCATCCATACATACAAATATATACTTTTTTTCTTCATTTTATGATACTCATTTTATATTATTACGTTTATGTTAATGTTTAAGGTTGTTGAAAGTTAAATGACTACTTAATGTATATTTTTTTTGTAAGAAAGTACACCATGCTTGAGCAAAACAGCTACTATTTTTGTAATCAGCAGCCCAAAATTAGTAAGAACCAAATTTCGTTCTGCAATGGTAGTCTTAGTATAATAAGACTTTATTGTACAAAGCAACAAAGTCTCTGTCCGTCTAAGCAGCCATACTTATAGCTTATTCTTTTTTTTTAACAAAAAAATTGGTAACTTATTTTTTTCTATTGGTTTTGTTTGTCTGATTCACTGATCGCTACAATTAATTAACGGTAAATCTGGCCATTTTTAAAATAACTTTTATTTCAGTGTCTCCTTTTGGTTTGAAATCACCCCAAGGATCTTAGGTTCACTTAAGTTCATCGGTACAATCCAATGGAAAGCACCATAACTGCTGAATGAAAGGCACCTAAAACTCACAACCTGTAGTAAGACATCCATTATTGTAGTAATCATTATGTTGAAGTCTATTGATTACTTTATATAACCGTAGGTCACGTTTTCAAGTAAAATAACACAATAATGTATGCATTAATGTTCTTTGCCTCAAGCATTGTGCATGATTGTTTTTACCCAAAAACCATAATCCCAGATGCCAACTAACTCACCTGAGCCCTTGAGCCCAAGAAGTTGATGTTGTACTGGGCTGACGGTGATTGTGGACGGGGCCATAGTGTATTTGAAATACTTCCAGAAGTCAAAGAGTGCATTGAGACTGAACAGTGAAGCCAGGGCAAGCTCTGTCCAAAAAAAAAAAACAAAAAACAGTTTCAACAGTCAGATGAAAAGCAACATAGTAGATCACTGACACGCTGTGAGCTCCAATTATACACCTACCAATATACCAGATGGGCCAGTAGGTTATGTTGTAGTATCTGCTAAGAAGCTTCCCAGACCTAAAGGACAAATTGACTGGGTTATCCATGGTTCAGAAGACACCTAGTCGCATTAGGTACTATTAGGGGCATGTCTGAACTCACATCTCAGTATAGATCATCCCAGCCAGAGACATATTCAACACGGCCCATGCCAAGACAACCTGCCGTGCCTGTTCCTCCCTCCTCAGCTTTATGGTTTTGTCGATGAGGGAGGTCATGCCTTCCTTTGATGGTGTCATATCTGCACTTTATCCTCTACCAAACCACACACTTTCATAATAAAACAAAAAGTATTAACAAACAACATCAGCAGCAAAACAGAGGATTCATAAACATGTCAACGGCTCCAATAGGACTCCGAAAGCTTTTGTGTCTAAAGAGAATAAAACTACGCAGTTGTCATTGTGTCAGCCTATTAGTATTATAATCCATGTCAGCCAGCTAAAATGTTTAGTTAAGCTTCACTATATGAGGCTTTCGTGCGATGTGCACTTGAGAAACACTAACGTTACCATAGTAAACTCTACTCTGAGACAGCTGGAGAACTCAAATAATACAATACGAAACGATAGATTGTTTTTTTAGGGGTAAAAGTTTATAAACTCTACACAAATTCACTTATTTAACATGATTTGATACATACTTCCTCGGCATCAGCCCTCCATAACGCGGTGAAAAAGGAGGTGTGAAGGTAGAAACGCAAAAGAACATCAACAGAGTGAAAGAGGCCGCAAATAAATGACTGTCGAATGGCCTTTCAAAATAAAGGTCTGTCATGTGATATTTTCACGAACCATTAACGTGCACAGGCAACATGTAGATTAAACATTCAGTCCTAAACTAAGAAAATAATATTAATCATATTATCGTTAACGTCTTTCCCCGACATGTAGATGTGAATTTTTATTAATTTGGAAAAACATTTTTGTACGTATGGACACTCAGAAATGTCATAAATGTGCAACTGGTTTTGTTTGCATGAAATAAATATATCGAATGTTGTTTAAAATAATACAAAAAAAGTAAAAATAATATATAAAACTATTATTACTATTATATGATACATGAGGATGTCTGATATAACATCTTCTAAGCACCAGGGGTCAGCAAAGAAGCTGTTCAATCCAATATTTTCATTTGTGAATTTGAATTAAGGGAAAAAAAAAACGTAACAAAGTTTTTACTTTTCAAATTAAGATTTATTTAATTGAATGTCTGATAGGTCCAAATGATGCAAGTGTCCTAGGGCAAAAATAAAAAAAAGAGTATTGCTAAAATGCCAGGTCTTTGGATATTTTTATGTGTGTAGGTGGAACAAATGGTGGCTGCTTCAAATTAACTCAAACAAAATTAAAAAAAATATATTTTGTATCTAAACATTGCCCTAGTCTTACATCTACCACCTGGTAAGACAATACATTTACAGCTGTTTGGTGAGTGTGTCTGAGAAGCTACTAAAAAAACAAAGCTGGAGGGTTAACCTGTAGGGTAACTAACTAACTGAGGAGCTTTAACGCCCGCCTTTTTTTATCCTACTCTTCTATAAACTTCTGACTTAAGGCTACTGTGAGGTATTGTGACTGTGGGCAGGAACGTTATTTAAAAACAATATAGGCGTTTCATATCACAAAGAAAAATAATAGCTAGAAAAAGAACTCAGACAACAGTTAAGTTACATGACATTAAACACAAATGAGGCAAGACTGTTCATGCAAATATCCGCAAGTAACCGCCAAGGCACTTCATGCGTGAAAAAAATTGACAGTGTAAATGCAAAGACAAAACAGAAATGCAGCCACCATGAAAACACGTTCAATAATTCTGATATAGCAGCAACATGGAAACCGGAATTAAGATAGCCTATGCATTAGCTCTTTTTTCTTTTTTCTTTTTCTTTTAGCAGCACTGGAACACAAGTTCAAACATTTACACAGAAATAAAAGAAGGCGAAGAACACAAAGTGAACTTAATGATATAACAGCACACAAACTCACTCAAAACATAAATGTGTTAACATAAGTGAACATTGAAAATGAACTTTGTTTGAAAAAAAATAGAAATCATTTGCATAGATGTGTTGGAATGGCACGTTTGTGGCAGCACAACACGTAATATTTCGGAAGTAAACTTCTTAAAAACCTCACCCCCGTGTTTCTTTTTAGGTCCACCGACTTGAGAATTCAATTTTCAAAAGTGCAAGAACAAACTAGTAAAGAAAGAGACAAGAAAATTGCAAAATATCTTTTTCCTATATACGAGAAAAGTTCAAGTAGATGACTGATATTTTGAGAAAATAAAATAGACTACTAAAATAAAGTGATTTAATTGAAATTTGATGATGTCCTATCTATGCTGACATGAATTCCACACAACTAAAGTAAAACGCAACCAATCTTGGCATGTCGAACCTCACCATTTCTACTGGCAGTTGACTGTTAGATCAGTTTTTGATCTAAATTTATTGGTCTAAATTTAAAAGCACACCTAATATGGGAAACCAGCCCCAAAACAAAAATAACTTAAGAAAACCAATGCAAACTAAATAAAAAATAAAACCCCTTAGAAACGATTCGCCCTCCTCTTATATACCACGGATAACCAGCGAGAGGTGGTATCTGAAAGTGCATTTGTATCGTGTCTTTGCTAAGAAGGATTTTAAGACTCCCAAATGAATAAATCCCTCAGCATAGAAAGTGTCCCTGACCCATAAAGTGATGGTGTTCAAAAAGATCCAATGAGCAAACAGCTTCATGCTTATTCATTATAAACATTACAGAGCGTTCCAGAAACCACCCGTCTAAAACCAATCATATTTCACGTGCAAAATCTTTCAGTCTGCATTCTTCCTTTAACCCCTTTCCTTCCATCCCTACCTCACCTTTACTCCACTTTTGCTACATGCATAGTGTCCATCTGAAATTGTCCTGTGAGCTCATAAAGCTGTGCCGCGCACGGATAGAAACCGTTTAACATATTCATATATGCTTATTTCATGCAATAACATTCATTGTACATAATCCCTATAATAAGAGTTATATATACCCGACAAGTTACTTAGTCAGTTCATTATATTAATATCTCTACGATAAGGAAACTGATCCCACTGAAAGAAGTAGTTCTATCCATAGCATTTTCGTGGGATCACATGCATCCTATATTATATAAAAAATTACTAAGCAAATGCAGTTTGTAAGATAAAAAGCATTTTTTTTAACAATAATAGGTATTATTATTATAATTATTAAATAACCACATAAATTATAATACAGTTGCATATGATAGCCAAGACAGATGTATGCTCTTTGTTAATATACAATATACTGCATAATTTAATAATGGTTTGAGGCCAATTCAATTTAATTTAATTCAAGTATGTAAAAGGCCACCGCCTGCGGACATGAGACGGCAGCAGCAGCGGTTTCGCTCCGTTATAAAACATCAAGCTTTTGTTATGTGAATGACCATCTAATGTGACTTTTGATATTAAACTTAAATACAGTAACAATAATAACTCAATCTTTTATAGTCTGAGGAGGTGTATAGGAACAGAAACCCGGCATCATAAGTTGACATCACGGACATCCGTAGGGGTGCAGGACAGGTTTTGAGATTGTGTCCCTTTGTTGCTGACTCTGCCCTCCTGCTGCTTTTGATGTTGTTGTTGGCTTTCTTTCAGGCTGTTGGTCAGTAACTGCTCGATCTGCTCTTGACACGACTTTAGACAGTCCTACAAGAAAGAGAGAAAAGAAGAAGAAACCAAGATAAGGACTAGCGTCAGCCTCAGATGGTACTGCATACTAAACGTTCCAAAAAAGTAATAGAAGAACCATTTTTGGTTCACGGTTCAGTTCTTAAAAGAACCATCCTCTTTCATAGATTAAACCATAGATTCCAAAAAAAACCAAAAAAACACAATAAAACACTTTACAGGTTCTTTACTGTCATCTACGGTTTCATCAAAAACATTTAATATTCATGGAGCCTCTCAATTGCACAAGCTATTCATTGTTGTGTAAAAAGATTATAAAAATGTTCTTTTATATATATATACAGTGTATATGGTTGTTTGGGGTAAAAGTTTTTTGGGGTGTTTTATTCCATTGGTACAAACCCCCCTTTTGGACCCTTTTTTATGAGACTCTGCCAAGAGATGTACATCATTTTCCAAACACATTATTCACTTCAATAATTTATCCATGATTACTGCATTAACAATAACTAGACTAAAAAACTGGGTGTGGGATGCACTTAAAATATTTTTCCCCCCTAAACTGCTAGTAAATTTCACAATTTTAATAACATGATATTGCAAGCAGCATTAAATTAAACATGCCCTTTTGAAGGAGAAAGACTGAACAAGCACTTTCTTTTGCTCCAGTAATCTTTGTTGTTCTTACAACTAAAATTATGTTTACAGTCTCAGATTGACTCGCCCCCCCAAACACCACATTAAATAAAACTGTTGTTGTTCTCATGTTGGTCAGACAGATTTTTTCTTGTCTATACGGGCGGTTCTTAGGCAAAATGAAGCTGTAAACGGTTTCAGATTTTATGCCAATCGGCTATGCAGAACTACGTACACTCTTAAAAATGAAAGTTCTTTATTCTTCCATGAAGAACCTTTATCCAAATGGATCCATAGAACCATTCAAGGATTTTTATAGAAGAAAAAAAAGGTTCTTAGCTTTTTAAATGTTCTTCGCCTTAAGAAAAATGGTTCTTTTTAACCTGTTCACTGAAAAATTGTTCTTCTATGGTATCATTGAAAACCGCCTTTTGGAACCATTATTTTTCAAACATTAAAACATTGATATCTGTGTCTCTCTTTCTGCAGAAATGTGGGAGGTCTGACGGAATTATCCTGTATCAAACTCTCAGGATAATTAAAACCTGTTCTTGCCCTAAACCGAATAAGACGGCCACAACAGGCCTTGTTGTCCTGACAACTACAGGCACAAGAAGGAATGGTTGCTAACGGTGTCATGTGGTGTTTTTTCCAGAACTTAAAATGTATAAAAAACTAACATTACATTGAGGAGAGTGAAAAGAATGTGACAAACCTTATGATTGTATGTGAGAAGTTTTAATGGGGCGTTCACTCTCTGGGTCCAATTCAAAAAAGTTTTACTGTGAGAGTTTCAAAACAGCCTGAAGCCAATATGTGTAAGTTTGTGTAAGAGCCTGAGTGTGTATGTGTGTGTGTGAAACACTGTGCTTTAATCCACAGATGTGGTTGAGAGGCCTGTGTCTCGCCACAAGTATGCAGCTCTAAAAACACTTTACCATTGCTGCAGTGAACACACACAAACACTCATTCATAAAATGACACATTTCTCCATTTCCATACAGTCATGCATGAATATCCTGCACACGCACATGTCTGCTATGTCCACTGTCTGACACAGGAAAAATTAATTTCAGTATTGAAAACTCAACTGAAAAGACATTTCATTAAATAAGTCTCTAGTACTACGTTTTTAACCGGGGGCCTCAGCATACTTTAAAGTGTTTAAATTAAAATTAATTATTATTATTATTTTCTTCTTTTTTTTTGGAGAATATTAATAAAATAAAACTGCATTTCAGTGATATTAAAATAACACTGCTTAAAATAAAACAGAAATCCTGAGATTTTCAACTTCCGTTTTAATATGAATACATACATTCAGAAAAAGGAAGTTGTTTTTTCAATAAATGTCACAGAATACACAGATCCTAAGTTAAACTATATATTGAACGTTCTTTTGCTATATAATTAGATTTTGTTTCACTTCTTTTTTATTTACAGTACGAAAATATATGAATGCTGGACACTTACCACCTCAGTGTGGGTGATTTTAGCCAGCAGCTCTGTCAGACTGTCCCCCCACAGACTTTGGTTGCTCTGGTCAGGCTGAAGGCCACATACTGCTGCCCCCACACATCCTGTGGCGATCATGGAGGGAGGGTACATGGTGAAGCTGTGATCTGAGGAAGAAACAAGCACACACACACATCCCGAAACATCAGTGACCTGGTCAGTACATTCCATAGAACATTACTCACCTGTGAGAAACCTGAAAACAACTTCCCAGAAAACAGTTGTGATGATACAACCTGATTGAGGAGTCTTACATCTGCTCTGAATTCCATGCAAACCTGAACCTGACATTCACACGCTCTCCGGTTTCAGACCTGTTTTAACTTCACCACCTCCCTTAAACCGTTCTGCAGCTGCGAATGACAAGTGAGGAGAGCCTTCCTACTCTCCCTACTCCCTCCCTTCATCTCTCAGAGGGCTCTGAGGTTTCCAGGAACTACTCCCCCTCTTCCTTTGCCTTGAGATCCTGAGAACGGGATCTCGGTTCTCAGTCAGGGAGGAAAGCCTCTGCTCGTTTCATCTGCTTTGTTGGTGTTAGCGTGCTGCTTATTTCAGGATACTACAGTCATGACTGAATAAACACCCTACACTCGACTTAGTGCCACAGTACAGCAGCTGTGCCGTAAACCAACATTCCTGACTTGAGAAAATTGTTAAAGCCAATGAGAAAAACACCAGAAACATTTGCAATAGCTCAAAAAGGCTCCTCCGTCTTGGATCGTGTACAGGCCTCTTGAACAGATGCAGGGCCGCAGAAACACACCCAGTTAAATATACAAAATTTTTATATAGACACAAATAACAAGGCAGAAAGCATCATTCACATCATACATCTTTAGCACTGTAATGGTTATATTTCTGCTTATACAGACACATTTCTGACAAATGCACTGTCACTCAACTCAGGTCCTACCTGTTGCACAGAGGGCGATGAAGGTTTGCGCGTGTTTGCGGATCAGCGCCAGTCTGTCTTCAGGGAAGGGCAGTTTGTGCAGGATGTGTTCGATAAAGTCAAGCGGGGTGACGGCAGCCAGGTTCCATTTCAATTTACTAAGAACCACCAACTCCCACTCCAACAGAGGGATAGAGAAAGACAGAAACCGAACAAGAGGTGATGAATATGAGTGGCAGGACAGATGACCTAAGGGTGGTCTTTTACATTTTCAGTGCAGATTGTCACAGGTGAAATTAATAAATAAAATATAGATCTACATGCAAACTGCTAGCAATGACAACCAATGAGATTACTTGCACAGCATTTAAACAGTAAGGTTCAATGTTTGCTGTAAGCTGATCAACCTAAAACCCTCCACCAGCTCCACCTGTCTAGATCTGCTACGGAATTAATAGCCGCCTGTTCACTTTGAAAACTCAGAAATTGATAGATCATTTTAAACATAATTACAAAGAAATGACAAGTAGCACTTTTAAGTATTTTCTTGTAACACATAGTTTATATAATATTTTTTTACAGTGGATATGCAAAAGAGTATGCAAGAATATTTAACCATTAGTACCACAGCATAATAATCTGATATCATGACTCCACTAGTGTTTGTCAGTGATAACGCATTTGACTTCAGTCATCACTTCGGACTGCAGTCTATTTTATTGCCTTCTAGTGTTTCAGCTGTGCAATAAGTGTCAATAATCTTGTGTGATAAAAGTCAAAAGCGTTGCCTAAAATGCTTAAGAATGCAAAGACTATTATGTATTATCTCAAAACAGAGGTTGTGACATAAATCATCACTGACACTGGCATTTGAAAAGTCTGGGTTGTGTTTCTGTGTCACTCAACACTTGTGATTCTTCAAAACAGGGGAGAAATTAGTCAAGTTGCTCTTTACATATGGATCTGTCTTGCCCTAAGGGACATAACAGTTGTAAAATAAATCAGGTTATCATGTAAAGCTCCGCCCCTCGTCTTTGATCTCCACCAACCAGATGCTGCATGCCATGCGCACACTCAACTTCCTTCCTTGCACGTGCCCGGCTGGTTTTGCTTCGCCTGCTGAAGCTGCTTTCTGAGAAACTCTTAAGAACAGATACACGAGGGGAAAACCAGCCCAATGTGTGAAGCTCTACGCTCTTATTGTGTGTTTTGGTGAGTGAAGAGAGAGCAAGAGTGATTCAAAGTAGGTGAAGACTCTGGCGAGAAGGGACACCAAGACTCCTAAAGCCACCTCCTACTGGATGTTAACTTTCCTGGTGTATCTGTTTTATACAAGAAACACCACTGCAGTTTCTAAAAAATCTTTTTGTTTTGACCCAGCTGTCTTTTCTGTTCTCTTTATAATATCCAAAAGCTCTAGAAATAATTTAGATTTAGACACTAACAGTGCTTCAGCTTGCATGGATTATGAAAAAGTGTATGATGTAATCCTGGCCAATTTATGGGAACTGTACCAAATTATCAAAACCATTCTCATGCTGATTAGAGAGGCTAAAACTCAAAAGTACATTTCATCACCCCTCAACCCAGAAGACTGTTTAAAGAAAACCATTCAGGGGCAAAGCAAGCTAAATTCACTTCCCCAACATCTAAATTTCACAATAATAAAACTATGAATCAGCAGATCACAAGCCTAGGCCTATATACTCTGGGGTCTGCGTAATATAGAAGTACACAACAGATGGAAGACTTCGTGTTGTCATCAAGACCCTCAGCTCTTACCAGCAGTTGTTGAGATGTAATGGAGTTGTCTGTGTACAGGCAAAGCTTCCTGGCCGACAGCGGTTGGCATGCTTTTAATTTTGAAGCCAAGAAAAGACACACAGCCCCTAAAAGCTGCAGATAACATTTTCTTGTAGGAACCACAGCTAAAAATCTGTCCAGGTAGTTCATAGCCAAGGCAAAGACATCCTCTTCACATTTCTCCTCTTCACAAACCTACAGAGACACAACAGAATTCATTCACATTTTAAAATCAAGTCTGTCTAATAATTAGTATTTATTTAACATGTGTATGTCCTTGCTTGAACTTTCTGATGATGTTAGCTCATTGCTATCAACCAGACATATTTGTTCATATTCTATTTTGTTTGTAGTTAGCCTATTTATATAGGTGCCATTGTGTTTTTATTTATAGCTACTATTTGCAGCTTGTACAATAAGTGCTTGCTGCTACCAACTCTTCTCCTGAGAAAGAGGAACTTTCCAGCAGTAAATATGTTCATTCATTTTAAGAAGGGTGTGCTGTGAAACCCAATGACGCCCACACATGACTGCTTTGATGATTCGTCACGTAAAAAAAAAAAAAAAAAAAAGATCCAAGTAATGTCAATGACAACATATAATATCATGTTTATGTATGCCATTAAACTATATCTGCTAATTATTATGCAGCTTTGACTAACTGAAACACATATAAATCGACAATTCTTTACATGGCTGCACTTTCGCACCAAACAACTCGAAGGGTGCTTCAACAATTCTCAAAAAATACATAAATGCATAAAACTATTTATAACATGCCTGTAAATAAAGCAAAGACCCCCATCTATCTAATAAAGCATGCAAAGAAGACAAACACTAAGGCGTTTTCTATTAAATGTACATTTATAGCACACACAATCGCGAAGTGTGAAGATTGCAGCGGTGCGTTTCCTGCTGATTTCCTGATCAAACTTTTCCTTTGCACATTTATTAGCTATGCATCAATGCTGTGTGCATAAAGGCGTAAACAAATGATTTCTTGAGTTGTCTGCATTGTAATAAAACGAACGCAAGCAAAAGTCAAGCTATAATTTAGGTACTTCCCACAGCCCATTAGGCTATACATTACATAATAAAACCGTTTGAAATAGTCTAACAAAAATTTTAACTACAAACCTCCAACATCCACGTCGCCACCATCCGCCTCATAAAAGGCTGAATATCCTTCTGGACACATTTAAAATAGACTCCCTGCGGAACATATTTGTCCTCCACTGTTAAAAGACTTTGCAATACTCTTCCATTGCAAAAGATGTTGGGATCTCTCTGAGCTCGCATGACTGTGTCCTTTTCCAAGCAAAAAAGTTCCATGTTTAGGCTTTTCTCGGTGATGCTAACTATTATAACCACCTCACAGTGCCAGCTGCATGTGGATGTGTCTATGCAAAAGGACTATGGTGTTGTTGCCTCGTGCATCAATAGAACTCGTCTGCACTGTTACAACTTTCACTTTTTACATCACGGAGGCTGCAATCCCAGGCATGAGGCTTTCTTTCTGAACTACAGACACAGATGAAGCAGAACAACTCTTGACTGCATGACCACCCAAAATGCAATGTCAGTCCCTCCTCCTGCTCAATTCACGTTGCAAAAATGCTCAAATTCTCTTCTTCCTGCTCAGTCATTGCACATGCATGGCATTTTAGCCTATTCTTAAGTAAGCCTCTCCTAAACCCCTCAAAAATACGTTTAGTGCAAGTCGTTGGCGGGATAATTATAGAATTTCTAACATGCATGACATAGCCGACAGGACACATGATATGGTTTCTTTCTTTTTTTTTATGAATATTATTTCCTCTCACGTGCAGATGCACATGTCATGTGAACTCATTTTATTCGCCGCTGCCATTTACTTGCATTCTTTTAAATACCCCATCCTTAAATTTACTGAGTGCTGCATTTGATGCACAGTTCAAGTGCATGATTTGTACATTACTCAAAACTGAAGCATGTAATAAATAGGTTTAGTCTATAATGCACTGAAAGTCTCATTAGCAGCTCTTATTAATGCAAATAAACATGGAGCCTACATTTTAGTTTATCATAAAATGACAGAACAATATGTGCAGTAATGATGGTAGTTAACAACAAACCACACAAAAAGTTTCATGACACAAAGACAGACTTTTAAAAGGGGAAGTGACAAGTTGGGCTTGATGGGTTACATAACAGTGTAATATGAATAGCCAATAAAAAAGCAAGCAAACAGCTTGAATTCCCATTTTTTCAGGATATCGAAGACATCATTGCAGGCTTAAGATTAGATTGATAAAAAGATATGACAAGCTTTCCTTTATCTAAAATGTATGGTCATCAAGATAACATTATTTTTGTTAACCACACCTGTCTGTCTGTCTTTCTGCATAAAACAGATGTTTGTTAGTAAGAAATAACTGACGAATTAACCATGTGTTACAGCCCTTAGAGATGAAACCACAATTAAATGATAGGTTGCCGTCTGCCAGCCCACAAACCAACACACATATTCATGTATTATTTGATCATAACAGTCTGTGACAGGTGATGAAAGGTGAAATTCTATTGTGAAAAGGCATCCTGAGTAACACCCACATTGTTGTAATGAATAGCTAAAAAGGAGTCTTTTGTCTTTATGTTTATGTTAAGAGTTAGTGTGAAATACTCATTGTAAATGGAGTAGAACCATATTTCAGCCATATTGGGGCAAAGATGTGAAGATAGCAAGAAGTATTGTGTTGTCTGACATATTCAAATACTGTATTGCTTGAACGTCTGTGTGTTTCTTTATAAGCACTGGGCATAAACTTTTTTTGGACAAAGTAGTAGACAAACTGCACAAAAATACATAAACAGGAGCTACCGTACAAAACATACGTATTTAAAATACATCTCTCCACAGCTGCGTATTTGATAAATGACTGAAATATTCCTCTGTCGGGAACTAACATGGTAACTGAATGAGTCACAAATTGTTTTGGCCAACCAGTGGATCTAACCACATATACTGGAATTTCATTCAAACCCAAAAGCATTCTTGTGAATTAATTAGAAATTTCAATTCAGTAGCATCCTACAGGATATTGAGGGAGAGGAATGCCGGACGTTAAAGGAACAGTTCACACAAAAATAAAAATGTACTCACTCTCTAACCATCCAAGAGATTGTTTCTTCATCAGGACACATTTGGAAAAATTATAGGAAACAAATTCATCATATGAGCGTTTTAACTTTAAACTGTCGCTTCTGGACAAAATACAAGTCCATAATCCATAATAATGCTTGCTTCAGTGAAAAAGTTAATCTAATGTTGTCTCTCACAAATTCACCAAGATATTTGTATTTGCTCTACTTAGTCACTTAGTCTGCAAACATTTCTCTGATTCAGAAAAAGTGACATTTTTTATTGCAGAAATCAATATTGTGGATAGAGGAAGTATGGTTTGAAGTTAAAAACATCCTAAAGATTCATTTGTTTCTTAAAAACATACAGGTTTTCATTTTATGATATGTTAATTGATGGACTGGAGTTGTGTAGATCACCTGTGGGTTATTATGATGCAGTATCAGGTTTAAAATGAACAATTAAACTTTATAAAAGTATAAATATTTATATATAAATATCCCGAGATTAATGCATTTGTCCCTGTCAGAGAGGTTTATGTGTGTGCATTTAGAGTTGGGTATATGTGTGTGTCTAAACATAACATGTCAGCCCACATCACACTCCAAAGTGGCACAAAGGTAAAGGAATGCTCAGCTGCCTGGGAAAATGTGTAGAAGCATGAAATTACCTTGATCCAAAGATTCCTGCTGCATACCGGTTCTGCATGCCAGTAGACCACAGAGAGAGACAGAGACAGACAGTTTGTCTCTTCTCTAAGGCTGGTTGAGTTTAACACAGATATTATTTTTTATGTCTTATCACAACAACAATTGGCAAATTCAGACTGATATCATGCTATACGAAAAATGTGATATTCTAAACATCTAATAAAGTATTTTTGTTATATTAAGTATATAGACAATAGTAATTGTTTATTTTATTTTATTCTGACCCCTCTTTATGAGAGAGTCAAGGAATCATTGACTTAACCAATTCCTTTAAACACACTAATTCAATCACGATTGCAACAGGTGAGTCACTGAATCACTTACACAGCCGATCCATTCCAACACACAAAAACAATTAGGATAGGAAGTGACTGTCACTGCATCAAACACTTGCCTTACAATCTGTAACGAACAGTATGCCAGAAGAGTAGTATGTCCGAGTTCATAATATTTAAAAAACAAAAGTAGCTGACCTACTACTTCTGCCCTACTTCTGATTTTGGATGGACAGTGTTTTATTGGTGAGTCATTGAATCATTCACTGAACTCATTCGTTCAAACACGCTGATTTAATCAAGACCAAGTCATTGAATTATTTGCTAAACTATTCCTTTAAATACAATGATTCAGTGAGGATCTAAACACAACTGCTGCATGGTTTTCTGAGTAAAATGTATTTTTCAAATAACTGTACAGTTTTATGAAAATGCATTGACGTATTTTTTGTTTTACAAATAAAAAATATAATTTTAATATAAATATATTTCACAAATGTTTAATTAAAAAAAAATACTTTAACACTTGGTTATGAATGAAATATTTTTTTAGGCAAATGATGAAAACGATAGTTATTGACAAAAGAGTTTTTGTTTTCGGAGATGATGTTCTCACACTTACTCATGGGATAAAACCACACCGGGATGCCATCTGGAGTATGGATGGACATTAACACGCCTCTGTTGGCTTCTCCTGCATGAGATAAGAAAGATAGAGAGAGAGCAACAGGGTGGGGTGTCCATTATAAAATCAAGCCTGGCTTCAGTCATAAGCAAGAGTCACATAGACTGGATTTCTGGAGAATGAGATCACATCCCCAATCACATCTCCAAACAGAGGAAGATCAGTAGAAACTGACACGTTAAGAGGAAACACTACAATGTGAATTAGACCACACTTGGGTGAGTGTGTACATTTACCATATGCTATTTTTTCAATGGACTCTTACCACTTGATGTCTGTTAGACAATGTTTTAACAACTTAAGCATTCACTCTCCACCCAGACCAAACAAACCAAAAATGAAGTCTCAGGATTGCACTCATGTAACGTTCACTTTCTAAGCAGAGGCCCCACTATGTCCGCAACATGAAGGATACAGCACAGCTGGAAAGATTTGATTAGTCACAGACTTCTATGTGGGCGTGGTCCCATTTTAGCAAGGAAGCTGATTGGTTATATACACCACTGTAATTTAGTCTCACAATAAACAGCACTTGAATGAAGGGCAAAAGGAAATGGCCAGGAAGAGACTCACATTCAAACACCAAGACAAAAATCAGCAGTTGTTTTCTAAACAGCACTCGGATCAAAGCGGACTTCTGATTAGTCACAGACATCAAGCTAGTAGATACAGAGGGTAGATGTTTCTCAGCCCAGCGCTGTGTTCCTGCTGCGTCCCCCCAGCCTTTCGCCACATAAAGGGCCCTCTGTGATCCAGCTCCAACTTTAGATTCTAATTCTACTGATTGGCTTATTGCTTTATTGAATTCTACTGCTGATGGCCACAAACCGTCATCACTCCAGTACAGTTTAAGAGAGCATTTCACATCAAGGCATGCTGGAGCGTTTTCTGACTTATGTGCAGTTTCTGCCAAATAAGGAAGAAGGCAGTGTTACTTTTGAATATCTTCACACAGACACAACATTTTTTAGATTTTGTTCTTTATTTTTTATATGTGAAATCCAATATATAAAATCAAGTAAATAAATAATACAAAATACAAATGCTTAAGTAAAATAATAACAATAACAACAATAATAAAAGTAAAATAAAAAGACAATAATAAGGTTTAATAAAGTAAAAATAAAATACAACAATATTGTTATTAAAATACATAAATATACAAGTGCATAAGTACAAATAAACAAATAGCTTAATATTAAATCATAGTTACAGAAATCAGTATCTATTATTGATTATAAAAAAACTCACAAAAAACTTGCATCAGGGATTTGTTCACAACCGTCTTCATCCCACATGATCTACTTGTCAATAACTTACATAAAAGGGTTCATATCTTATTAAGTACATCTACCGTACTTGAATGTATAAACGTATCTTAGCAAGAATACAAGACATTTCTTTGATTTAATGAAAGTAAGAAGGTCTCTCAGTGCTCTTCCATGCTTACCGTCATAAACTAAAATCTGAGACTCTACTAAGATACTGTCTTCATGTTCCACTGTTTAATACAGGGTTTTTTTTTTCTACTTCTAAAGCACTAGCAATCGCTTTTACCTGTTTTTTTTCCTTTACCTGCCCACATTCATTTCAGTTCATATCTCTGTATCGGCCTTTGACAAAGATTACATTCTATTCTATTTAAACATTCCAGCCTTATCAGCAGGAAATGGCATTACAAGAGCAAGATCAGCAAAGATGTGAAGGTGATGACCATATCCTCACATCTTTATTTTGTAAACGGTTGGTGAATTCATGTCATGGTGAAAATGAAAAAGACACGTATACACTAGTCTATGCACAGCTCGTCTGCTCTCAAGAGTGTGCCATAAACCAGCAAAAACATCTAAAAGACATCTCACTTAAGAAAGTCATTAAATCTGAAAATAACTGGATGTTCTTTGTCTGTCCCACACTCCCAAGAATTTCCTATACCAAAATTATTTTGATTTTCCCATGATTCAGTGAAAAACACAGCAGTGTTTTTAGCACAGAGCAGTGCATGTTCTCCACAACATTACTTTATCCCTCACTGATTGCTCAAGAAAACCAGCAGAAATTATGTGTGTTCTGGAGAACTGATGAGAATGACCGCTTCATAAGGCTCATCAAGCTCAAATAATCCATTCCCACACAAACTGCTGAGTTTATCTTTACAGATAGTCTAATAATAACTGATGCCCCCTGGAAAATCTCTGTCGACCTTCTCCACAAGGTCAAGTTAGAGGAGGTTCTTGACCCTTCCCAGCAGCCACTGATTCAGTGAGGAGTAGCAGAGATGTTCTTCCATTGTTAGTGATATTGTTACTTGAAAGTCTGTGAAAACAGTCCTGAAATGACCTACTCATACTGTATATGAGAGAGAAAGAGGGAAGGATAAGCAAAAATGAGAGATGTCCCTAAATCTTGACACAGATCTTCCCAGGACTGCAATGGCCCAAAGGGATCAACTTCTCCCTCTGGTTCCGGACACGTTCCATATCAGGAAATGTAACATTGCATCCTTAACAAATACATAAACTGAAAAAGGAATTGTTTAGAAAACCTTTTTACTCAGAAACTGCAAGTAAATTAAAAAATAATTGACTTTAGTCAGGTTAGACCCCATATTGAATTTAACACACACACATTTATATAGGCCTATACAAACAGTTTAAAAGTATAATTGACAAGCCTCATTATATTAACTGAGAAAAGCGAGGAATCAGGATATTTTTCAAATAACACTTTGTGAATGAGGTCAAGACTGAGTTTAATGTATAAACACATGCCCATCATTTAGCTGACAACCCTGTGGCAGATATTTGAGTAAACAACACAATATGCATGTTTGCATTATTTTTTAGACATGTCAGCATATTCATTCCCATTCAGAATTTGTTAATCAGACAACTTTTTTGGCGATAAGGGTTAATGGTATGTGCATTTAGATTAGAATCAAATTTTGACTACATATTCCACAATGGCACTGCAATCACATCATGAGTTTCACAGCCCTGCACGGAATTCTGGGACGTGATTAAATGGCAAGTTAGCAGGAGTTGTCAACGGCATTGTTTAGTAATTAGGAGCGAATTTGCAAAGATTATTCTTCTTTTTCCCACGGTATGCTAAATTACATCACAGTATCTGCTCAACAAATCCAGAGGTGCTAAGAGACACTGGCAAATATAAGTATAATACTGCAGTTAAATCTATCTGAAACATTAGCAGTCCTGTCAGAGTTACAGACGTCACTTTGGCACAAATCTTGGAAGCAATAGTTAGAACTTCATCACAGTGTTGGCATGCAAGACTAATCTTGAGGAAAAAGCACACAGATGCCTTTCAGTTATGCCGTGACAGCTCTATAAAGACAAATGATCATCCAAACATAGTTTAGACCATAGAGATCCATCCCAGGTAACAAATATGCTATAAAAACATGTTTTTAAATGTTTCTGAACGCTGAAGTCTTCAAATTTCTTGTTTAAGGCCTATTTATTAATAACATTATTTAAAAGTAGCAAAAACATTTCTAACAACATTCTATTTTCACCCAACAAATAACATTAGGCTTTCTTAATGTTTATTTTTAATAGTCTATTATTACAATGTAAAAGTGTTCCATTTTCTTTAAAGGTTACAAAAACATTTCTTGGAACATTAATCAAATACAAATAACATTTTCTGAAAACATTAACTAAAGAACATAAGAACATTAAATTTAACACCTAAGCTGCATGATTAAGCACATTTCTTGCATGTTTTAACATGCTGACATGATTTAGTATGCTGCATGCAAGTATTAATATATAGTGCTAACATGTTTAGAATCATTAAGGACATTTCTAGCATGTTTTAACATGTTGGTGTTAACATCCTTGCTGAAAAAAACAGCATATGCTGGTCAGGTATGTTTTGAATCTGGAATGCTGGTTTAAGCTGGTCCTTTGCTGGTCATGGACCAGCTGAAGACCAGTAAAGGACCAACTTGGAGATGGTGCTAACCTGATTTGTTTCTAGCATGTTTTAACATTGCTAGCATGATTTCCACTGTGATTTAACCCATTGCTAAGATTTTAATATGTTGATATATGATTTAGCATGCTGCTAGCATGATTTAGTGCAGACCTGATATGTTGCTAACAACATTTAACACATTACTAGCATGTTTCAAGATTTAGTATACATGTTTCTAACATGATTTAGCACACTGATAGCCTGTTTCTAGCAAGACATAGGCTAGCACATTACATGTTTTCAACAGTTTGCTCCTAATATTTAAAACTGTTGGGAAAGTTATGAGAAAGTTCACTTTAAGCTGGAATCATGTAAATCACTCTGCACAAGTTTTCTGAAAAAAACAAAACATCCAGATATCATGCCAAAGATCTTAAGGGTGTGTATGTTAACTCAAAAAGGCCCGTTTTAAAAGCATCAGCTTCTGATTGTGAAATTAGCACTTGGCAGTCGATCCATCGGTTGATGATGATGGGAAGTGCAAGCTAAACGTTTAAAATGCACACACGCACAAACAAACCCAAGCAGCTCTTAACAATATACATGTGAAGATAGTTTTGATAATGTCATAACATGGGGATGCTGTAATGTCTGTTGTCTTGGCTCTGAGAGGTGGAATGTGAAGCAGATCAAACGGTGCTGCCCAGGGGCGCTCTGGATCAGATTGCGTTTTGGGTTGAGGCCCTTCATTCATTTGTGACATTTACAGTGGTTTCAGCCCCTCAGCGTCCCTGAAACAGGGCCCCTCGTCATTCTGGAAAATCCCTGTGAGCATTTGTCTGGCTCCACTTGTGTGTTCCACGCCGCTGGAGGAAACGGGCCAATTACGGAGGCAAGAACTAAGACGCATATGATGTCATCGCACACACACACACATACACCCTCCTTACTGTGCTGTAACACACTACAGATGAGATCCAGATGTTTCGTTTACCTGCACTGGCAAGATTATGCAACAAACGTTTGCTAGAAAGGATAAAAAAGTTCCAGACCTCATTGCTTGAATACTGGGTTAATGGATTAGTCCTATATCAGCTGCCCTGTGCATGCTTGAACGGATGATGGGCGGTCCTGCTTTAGGCGGTGGGCCGGATCAGCAACTGTCATCAGATATCAAAGGGAGATGGAGGACAGTGTGCGGTGAGACTGCAACTGTCTGTTTCCCATGAGGCCTGTTTCTAGAAAGAAGATTCCCTGCTTATTAGTTAAATTCTAAAAACCTATTTGGACTTTAGAATCTGGAGAGCTATGTTTGTTGTTGTTTTATTACAGTTTATATACTATTTAATTTTTTTAATTAAAAGCTCAAATTAATCTTTATTTTGATGTTTTCCATTTTTATTTACACTGTTAATTACATTTTTAGTTATTTTTATAGACATATAGATTTTTTAAAAACTATTTGTTTTACATTATGTTGGATTAAACAATAATAACAAAAAAAATTTCAGTTATAGTTTATTTTGGAACAGCAAATTCAACTAAATGAAAGTGAGAAAAGTTTAATGTTTATTTGTTTCATTATTATATTTAATTTGTGTCATTTTTATGTATGTATGGTTTTTATTTATTTATTGTTTACTTTGTCTGTATTTTTTTAGTTAAGCTATTTTATATAATTAAAATAAATTCAAATGAGAATTGTTTTTAAGAAAAACTCTGCTTTTTAGCAAAGTCAGGAAAAAAATATTGCTTATTATTTATTAATATGTAACCATCTTGTAATAAGGTTATAATTTAAATAATAATGCTGATTATTACTGTTATTAATGTTATCACTGTTATTAATTATTATTATGGTACTATCCTATTATATTTTGGTATAACTAATAACGTGTTTAATCTTTTTATGTTTTTGTCTTTTTTATCTTTTTAAATATTTATTCATTTCAGTTTTAGTTATTTTACTAGCTTACATCAAAATTTTTTTTTTTTTAAATATGTATCCTTGGCATAAAGATATTTCTTTGGCATCAGCCAAAATAAAATAATTAAACGTTAATTTAGTTAACGTGTATTCTACTTACTGACTAAAATTGTTTTAGGGTTCAAAGTTTTTGTTTAGTTAACTGCAATAACCCTTCGTTGACAATAATAAGGAGTTCACACAAAATGATTTAATAAGATGTGATGATGTAACAGAACGTACTTCCGCCCACGTGTGACAGACTTTGTCAATACAGAATAAAATTGAAATTTAAATCTCAAAAAAAAGATTGTATTTAGATATTATCTCTAACTGGCCAGGTAAGTTAGGTTAAATCTCTCAGTCATTTTATAAAGTCACAGGCTTTGGACTGAAACGCCCTCCTGTGGCGTTTTGGCGCGACATACAGCCGTCCCGTTAGGTGACGTCATTTTCCCGCAACACGCTGTTGACTCATGAACCAGGAAGAGCCGCCGGTCATACATTTGATCAATTCTTATAAACCTTTATTATGCTAACATTTGCGCTGACGATCGTTCGGCAGTAAGTGTGCACATGTTTATTCTTTTGCTTTACATGCATAACAAGGGTGATGATTTGTTTAGGTGTAAAAGGTTATTTGATGATGCTGTAGAGAGGACATGAACATGAAAATTATTTGCACGTGTGTTTAACTCTGCTTATTATCATATCACCAAATGGAATTGCTCTATACTGTATATACTTAACTCTCTGAATGTCTTATGAATATAAGGAATATAAAGATGTCATAGCATGTCCCTTCATAAGTAATTTATTAATTATATTTTATTATGTGCTCTTTTAAATAGTGGGGAAACACAATACAATAGAGATAAACTGCTTCAAGGTAAGTGTATGTATAAGCTGACCTCTAATTTGTGCTGTTGACCGTTTCGGTGTGTGGTTGAAAGTTTTTTCTTCATTGTGAAGGTCAGGGCATCGACACACTGCTGTCAGACACGGGACATCAGCAGGCAGCAGCGGCCGGACGGTACCTGAGAGATCTGCATTTCACCAATGTCTTCGTCAGTAACCTGCAAAGAGCCGTCCAGGTGTGTGTGACTCAACTGTGCTAGGTTTTCTTAGAGAACTGCCCCTCAAATAATATATAACTTCTCCTTCTCAAGACGGCTGAAATCGTTTTAGGAAACAATCTTCATTCTTCTGCGACTGAGATGATATTGGATCCTTTACTCAGAGAGAGGGTGAGTTTCCCCAACCGTGCAATATAAATAATGGAGAAATTGTATGATGGGATGAATGTATGTAGTAAATAAATGAATAAAAAGTTGCGTTAGTTTAAATGCACACATGTGATTTATTGGACAGGGTTTTGGGGTGGCAGAGGGAAGACCGAAGGAGCATCTTAAGAACATGGCAAACGCAGCGGGTCAGGCCTGCCGAGATTACACACCACCCGGAGGAGAGACGCTGGAACAGGTACAGGAGAAATTGAAGAAGTCTTAAATGTTGCAAAATAGGATGCCACTTAAATCCAGGTTGAAATTGTAATTGGTACAGATGTTGTTAAGGTACTAAAATTATTTCATGTTTTTGAGAGAAGTCTCTTTTGCTTACCAAAGCTGCGGTTGTTTGAGTAAAAGTGCTATATTTTGAACTATTTTCTATTTAAATATAATTTGAAATGTTATTTATTCCTGTCAGGCAAAGTTATATTTTCAGCATCATTACTCCAGCCTTCAGTGTGACATTTTTCTAATGATTATTCTATGATGATGACTATTATTGGTAGTTAATCATTAACAGTGATTCCTATTATAGTTGTGCATAATTATTTTGTTGGTTTGCTGTTTAGTATATATAGAAAGTTCAGAATAACATAATTTATTTACATAATTTTCACTTATAATTTCAATAATTTAGTGTGTTCTTGCTGAATAAAATCAGTTGTCTTTTTTTAAATTTAATATTACTTATCCCAAACTTTTTTTTTCCCACCAAAAAAATAAGCAGCAAGACTGTATTCAACATTGATAATAACAACAAACATTTGTTGAGCAGCTAATAGGAATATTTCTGAAGGATCATGTGACACTGAAGACTGGAGGACTTATGTGGAAAATTCCTTTCCTGTGCTGTGCATCACAATAATAAATTAGATATTAAAAAATATCAGCGTAGAAAAAGCTGTTTTAAAGTGTAATAATATTTAATCATATTGGTGTTTCTTTTGTGTTTTTGATCAAATAAATGCTGTGTCGAGTAGAGCAAAAATTACATCTTTAAAAAACATAAAATATCTTGATTGTTCCAAATGCTCACTCAGAAGAAACTGTTTCTGTTTGTCCAGGTAAAGACACGATTTAAGAAGTTCTTGAGATCGTTGTATCAGCGCATGTTAGATGAGCATGGTTCGGCTGACCAGTGTTTAGCATCCTCCGCTGGACCATCAGAAGCGGAACAGCCTCTGATTGCTGGACAAGCTGATGATGGAGTCCAGAATGTACCTGTCCATGCTCTGATCGTCAGTCACGGGGCGTTTATCCGTGTGTCTGTGCGCCACCTAGTGGAGGACCTGCAGTGCTGTTTGCCCGCAGGCCTGAAGATGAACCAGATTTTTTCTCCATGCCCAAACACCGGCATCAGCAGGTTCATAATCAGCCTCCGAAGAGAGGAGAGCGGTCCGCGGGCCTCCCGCATCCAGTGTGTATTCATCAACCGGAAAAACCACCTGGATGACGTCAAAAACTCTGATTGACAGTGCATTTGAGACTGTAGGTTTTCCTGAAATGTCCACTGTTTGTATTTATTGCTCCTTACAAACTCAACAGCTGAAGCACATGCAAGCCCGTGTGGTCTTGTTTCCTCATCTTTTGATACTCAAATGGATCAAAGTTAATTGAGTTTGATTAGAACAAGAAATGTATCTGTCAGTGCGTAAGTTTTCAGTTTGTTTTTACTTGTTTTAATCAAAAACTCACTAGATATTAAGATATGAAGTAAATTTAAGAAAAATTGAATAAATTAAATTGAGGTTCTGATTAAAACAAGAAAAATCTTTGTCTGTGTGATAAGGAAAATATTATTTTCCATTATTTTAACTCGCTTAACGCCGGTCACTTTGAGAAGGACAGTAACTTAAGATAAAGAAAATAGCTTAACAGTGTTTAACTGCAGTGATGTTTATCCCTGTTGTTCATCTTGTCAGATGACTGAATGCAAATAATCGCAAGACGTCTTCTTGATGTAATCCGTTATATAAACACTTTAAACTTGCACTACGTTGGTTTTAAAACACTCATTCATGCATACTGTACATACATATTCATGTGTATATAATAAAGACATGCAGAGAAACAATAAGAACATTTATGTTTTTATTTGCATTTGTAAGCATATTCTAATGAATATGTTTTAATATGTGATTAAATTGTGAAATTGCTGTGCACAGAAAATGTGAGGCTTCACCTTAAATATGTATTTATCATTTAGAGCTTGATATTTTGTTCATTGTTTTTTGTATTAGGTTTTATCTACAGGTTTAGTCTGTGTTAAATGTGAGATGCACAGCAGTATATAAACCTGTTTCTATGATTAACATTGGATAAAATCTCAGATGTACTTTAATCTTTGCATTGTGTTGGGCTCACGTTCTTGAACAACTGGTTAAACTATGTATTTCTTCTTGAATTTTGGTGAAGATTTGCACAGAAAATTTCATATCTTTGGAAAAGCTTTGGGAACTTTTGTATTGGGGTCATACATACTGCCCCATTGACTCTCATTGGCCAGTTTGCCAGAAATCAAGACTTTGAAAAACACTAAAGAGTAAAGATCAAAAAACATTAATTGTAGTTTGTTAAATCCTAAAAGTAACACTTTATTTTAAGTTGTCCTTGTTAAATGTTAGACGTACTTACTATTTTAATAACAATACATTATGCATAATTACATGTTACTAACTAAACCATACCCTAATCCTAACCACATAGTAAGTATATGTAGTTAATTAATATTACTCATAATTAAATGCATAATTACACTGTAACAAGCTGCTTACATTTTAAAAACCTCTTTTTTTCAAACACACTCAAATCCAAGAATTATAAACACAAATGCAAAATTAATTGTTATTAATATATGGTTTTGCAGATTTGCTGTTTGGTACTTTGCCTAAAATAAATAGCCTAGCCTACTTGAGAGCAAAGATTAAAGACTTTAGGTTTTTTATTTATTTGAATCTCAATTACTAAATTGTTGCCATTGAAAAAAAGTGCATAAACCATTTTGCTGCCCACTAGTTGGTGTTTTCGTGTTGGTCTGAACGAAAATGCAACTTCCTTCTTTGCCACTAGGTGGCGCCTTTAGACCGTTTAAAGCTCACAAACAGAATTTTAAGTGAACTCAATCCTTGAAGGAATCACTTGGGAGTCGTTGAACAAATAAGGTAAAAACTGCATGTTATTTGAAAATTAAAGTGTTTTTGACCTTGCAAATGCCTTCATCTCAACCTGTTGTTCTGGACTCCCTAAACCAACTTATGAACCTTTCATAAACCACAAGAAGGGAACTTGAAAAAAGGTAGAGGCTATAACAATAAATAATACTTAATCTGCGTACAAATAATGTTAGATTCTATTTATACAGGTATAGTCCCTGCAACTCGTGCTCCTAAATTTTATGAATAAAAATGAATCCCTAACAAAATAGAAATAACCTAGCTTACCCAGGTTTTAAACACAACAGGAAGAAAATGCCACATATGCTCATCAATACCATTCTGAGGTTGTGTTTATGTTGAGCTTGTGTAATTTTGTGTAATCAGGCTATGTCTCGTCCAGTAGGTGGCGCAGTGCTACTGACCTCTGGGGGAGAGAGGGGCCAGCATGCTGATGGAGAGAAGAACAGGACACGTCTCCGCTGCCGCCCACTCCAACAGGAAACAATCACCATCTTTGGTCCCTCATTTTCTCCGTGCCGACCGGCGAAGGAGACTCAGTGATCTTCTAAGGCTTGTCATTTTCCTGTCGGTAAGTGGGCGGCGGTTTGGTTGAGTTGGTCACGCAGGGGACCTGGACAGCTCGAGTGAACTGACGTCCTGCAATCCAGGCAGACGATAGACTAGTTTGTGGCCGCACATTCTTCAACTCCTACAGACGCTCCTAAAATATCTGCACAGACAAATCACATTTATATTTGCACACACACACACACACACACACACACATATGCCAAAGGTGTCCATGCTGCCAAGAGTCACTGTGACCCATCAGAGATGCTTCAGGTGTGTTCTTTGTTTATACCCGTGCAGACCCGTGACACTGGTGCAAAACAGCTGTTGTTTCTACACACAGGACAACCGCTGAATAAAAGCAGCAGTTTTATTTGGTTTCCACACCCAAACAAAGTCACATGCTCAATGTTTTGTTCTGCTGCTGTCCCACTTAACCCTCTTGACCAGTTGGTTTGCTTGTTTAGGTGCTCAGCCTGATGCCCCAATAACATCAGCTAAGAGGCCAGATTAGACCTTTTCAAATTTAATTTATTTTCATTTGTATATATTTTATAACTTGATATTGCCTTTTTATATGCCTATGACATCAGTATACATTAAAACAATATTTCATTACGTACACTGCAACATTTATTTTCTATATTTTTATCTTATTTTCTATTAGGCTACAAATATCTAAAAAGAGTAAATGAACCAAAAGTAACTAAATTGTGAAATTATGAAAAAGCATCTGTTAGTGGAGTAAGAAAACTCGATTATTTTCTCTTTTTTTAATCATAACTTAAAAATGTTATCAGTTTAAAAAAGAAAAAGACTTAAAGTAAAATTATAAACAGTAAACAAGAGAAAATGCAAAAGGATTTTACCCCCAATTTTGTCTTCTTGTAATCTTAGTAAGTAAAATGACTTAAAATATTAAGTATATAAAAATATAAAATATTACGTATTTGTTCTTAAAAATACCAAACAATTAAGTTAACTTATTTTAATCATATGAATCTTCAACTTAATTCTGATCATTTGTAGAAAATAAGACACTATCTTGTTCTTCTCTAGGAAATGTATATTTGTACAGTAAATCCGAAAATATTTTCCCCCAGTTTATTTCTTAACAACACCTTGATGTTTAAACACCACAATTCTATATTCAGTTCTCACTGGAAGTGTTTCACTCCACATCTGAAGAAACCGATGGAGAGCTTACAAATATGGGCTTTCGCCCTAAGAGGAAGTACTTATTGCATTGTGGGTAAAACTCCTACATTACCACCACTGAAAGCAGAGTTTCTAGTTTATAATGTCTGCTATTAATGCTGTATAGTGATAGTGGAGTCCCATGGGGCTGTAGTTTGATGACACAGGGCCCTGTGAGATGAGCAGTCAATACTCTTCGCACCTTCATTAATCACTGCATAACACTAATGGAGCGTAAAGAAACCACATTGTGCTTCTGCTAATTATACCAGAATCCAATTTTCCTTTGAATTCATAATGTGGCTAATGATGGGAAGAAGAGTTTTATTTCCAGCGCTGTGTGAGCGGTGTTTATCTTGAAGTATCAAAATAAGGAAGTAAGGTAACATCCTGTCAGTGATGGAGTAGGTGGTGGTGGTAAAGAGGTGTATTTATAGAGCGACTTTCAGAGAGCGCATGCTAATGCTGATCTCTTGGACTCTATGTTTCCAGCTCATAATTAGAAGTGTTTAATTTGTGGGTACTGATTGTACTTCCTGTGCTCTCTATAAAAGGCCCCAAGGGCTGAACCGGGCTTTTTGGATATCCGCTTTTTGAGGGATGTGGAACGCTCCGGTGCTCCTGTAACCCAGGAATGGCTCGAGGTCAGTTTTCCCCAGAGCCAAACCGCAGTGTGACCACACTGGATTGTGCCACAGAGCTTGGTGGGGGCATTGTGGGTAGAGAAAGCTAGTGGTGCATTGTGTTCCGGAGTTTATTTTCCCTCGATGTCTCTAAACGGTTGCTTTTGAAGAGTTTTCATGCAGAACACGCTCCAGCCAGTCTGCTAATTGCCCTGATGGGCTGTGGATTTCTGCGGGTGTGCAGGAGCGAGAGCATCTAAAACAAAGCCTTGGAAAGGTTTCAGGAAATCTTTTGCATATTTTTGTCTCCTAATACAAATACACAAGTTTGGTTTTCTGAGAAATTGGACAAAATGAAGCAGGTTTATGTGTAAAACTAGAAAATGATCTGTCGACGTATGAAACTTCTTTTCCTTTTGAAGGATGTTGATTTTCGTGAACCAACAGGCAGATGTTTCAGTTCATTTTGATTAATTTCACAGAAAACATATATTTGGGTGTTTTTACTCTTAAGTAAATGAAAACCTAAAAGTAAATCTTTTGCACTGGAAAAAATACAGAGAAAACCTTTTTCATTCATTCATTTAGGTATTGGTATCATTTATTTATGATCAGGTACAATAAAAGTTATTTCTATATCCCAGTCCTTGGGAGCAGAGCAATTCAAACCTTAGTTTTAGTTTTGTTTCCGTATAAATTAAAAGAATTAAAAAGTAATAGAGATTAGTGGAATTTTGTATTTTCCAACTTCCTGCACTTTAAGTGTGAATTTGATCTAATCAACAAATAATATATTTGAATAATATATCAGTGAAGAGAACAGTGTTCTGTATGTAGGAAATGAGCAGTATCAGGAGATCTGTGATAGTGATTGCAGTGTCAGATTCACACACTGGACCCTGAACTGCAGATTGGAGCCAATAATCTCATTTTGTTTGTGGAATTTGCTTAAGCTTCCATTCTACCTTTATATAATTAATTTAATTTAATTATCTAAGTTTCCTGTGCTTTGCAATTCCTGACTCATTTTTGCTTGGCAGGGAAACAAAAAAAGAAGTAAGATGGAAATATACTCTTTTACTTGACTTGAAAGCACATGAGTACCTTCAGAACTTTTTTTTTTACTTATTAATGGAGTATTGATTTTTCTAACAACTCTGAAGTTTCGTTGGCCTATTCAGAGAAAGTCTGATATTTTCCTAACGTTTTATATTTGTCTAGAACAACTGGGAAAGTTTTTTTCCGCCTTTCTTCCTAGAGGGATCTGTGCAGACGCCATGCCAAAATGAGTGACAAGGTCCCAGTGCTGCAATGCAGTAAATGAATAGCGGAGCCACCGGACAGATGCTCTTCACCTTCACACCAGCAGAGGGCGACAGCAGCGATGAAAGGTACCTAAATCATTCCTGTTATGGTGTAAGGAAATGTTTCTATTCAAGGGTACACCACATCTTTATTGCTACATATAGGCCCACTCTCTATTTTGGAGCAGAGATACCCAAAACAGGACCCGAGGGGCAAAATCGGCCCAGTATTCCATTTCATAAGCAGAGGAGAGAACAATAGAGAAAAAAAAAACATGCCACTGAAGCACATCTTAATTTCTAATACACACACACACACACACACACACACACACATATATATATATATATATATATATATTGTTTGTTTGATCTATCTATCTATATTATTTAAAAAATAATACATTTTAATTGTAATAAATAATCATTAAAAATATTAAATATATTTGTATTTTTATATAATTTATACTTTTTCAAATTAATTATATTTATTTATCTTTTTACATGTAGTGCATTTAAAATGACAATTGGACTATCAGTATTTAATGTTAAATAGGTAAATGTTTTATTAATTATTAAACATTAAATGTACTTTATAATAGCAATGACTCTCTTTACTTTGACTTTGTAAATGAATTTGTCCCTCAAGCCTTACGAATGAGACTGCAGGCAAATTCTGTCATTGACTTTTTAGCCCCAAAGGAAAGCCTGTATTTTTCTTTGAAAATAATTTCAAATGCAATATAGACAAAGACTTTAACAAATATGAACTGATTCAACTGTTGCTTTTATGACAAGGTGTGTTTCTGCATCAGTCACTGTGACCTGCTCGTGGCTGTAGGGAATATACTACCGAATACTTCCCAATCTTCTAGACAGAGTTGTTTCTTTACAGGAACATCGTGTTGCCTCTCTGTTGCCATTAAATATGATTAATGAATGCATTCCAGTTACTGTCTCTGTAATGAGATGTTTATTATGTAAATGATTGCTGCAGTGCCTATATTGGCACAACAACAGAATCAGTGCCGTGCTTGAGTCGCTGCATTCGTGTTTGTGTGTGTGTGTGTGTGTGTTCCTTCATCAAGCAAATTGCCCCATCCGCTCATCTGCCCCAAAGCCCCGAACACTTGTCCTGTGGTGCAGTTGCTTCCTCCATTGCTGAAATGACAGAATGGAAAGCAGTAGATACACCCACCTTACGCCCGCATCAGAGTCGGTAACACCATTCTCGCCTGTAGGGAGTGAGAATGTGTAAAGTGGCGCAAGGATGTCAAACAGAATGCCGTTCATTCCAGGGCTGGGCAGAGGGAGCTGGTGCTGGTGTAGAGTTCAAGGGAATGCTGGGAGACCGCTGGGGTCGTGTCTTGCTGACTCAGCAGAAACCCTCCTCTGACGTAATTATGCTTTTCCTTCTTTGCTCGTCAGGCCAGAATCCTCCAAAAGCGCTCACTTTAGTGCAGCCCATCTCTGTGCAGACCAGTTCCTCTGGCAGGGTCTAACACAGATTAGTCTCTTGATTAGCTAACACTTTATTTCTATTGTCCACTTTAGACATTCTACTAACAGTAAGTAACTTTACAACTACACGTTAACTAGCAGTCATTCGAATGCTTAATATCTTCTAACACTTTCATTTGATGGATCCACAACACACAACATACTGACTGTAAGAAAATTTGCAAGTATATGTCAGCTTATTCTACTAACCCTAACCCGTCTCCTCTGAGAGTTACTAGACATGTAGTTGCAAGTTAATGAGAATTAGTTGACACGTAGTTACAAGGTTACTTGTAGTTAGTAGAATGTCTGTACTATAAAAATAAAGCGTAAATCGAATACTTACTGGTATTTGTGCTTTAGAAATTAAAAACCAGAAATAGTGAAAATGTACTTCCCCTCAGGCTAAGATCTGCACTTCTCTGCAGTGAATGGGTGCCATCAGAATGAGAGTCTAAACATCTGATAAAAACAACACAATAATCCACAAGTAATCCACAACATCAATTAACATCTTGTTAAAAAAAGTTTAAACTTTAAAACGTTGGTTTCATCTAAAATAGTGAGTCCTCACCTGAATCGGGAGAGAAATGTGCCCACTGTTTACGAGCGAGAACTGTTTACTGAGAGAACAACTGGGACAGAATTATGGATTATTTGGCCGGAATGCCTTAAAATAATTGATTTGTCTTTATAAACATTTCACTCCAGAAGAGGTTAATTGATGGAGTGGTGTGGATTACTCGTAAATTGTTGTGATGCTTTTATCAGCTGTTTGGACTTTCCCATTCACTGCAGAGGATCTACTGGTGAGCAAGTGATGGAACGATACATTTCCGTGCCAAAAAGTAATTCTGGCAGAATCTGTGAACCAAGCAGCAGGAGTTGTAAGATGATGGCAGTTGTGCTTTTTGTAGTAGATCTTTATAACACGGGATACCATCTAACTAGATCAGTGTGCATATGAGGACAATCCATACTCAATGCCTGATGTCACGCTGAGAAACGGTGACTCATATAGAGCGTTGAGAGGTGAGATTTAATTTTAAATGACTGTGCACTTTTCAGCTCGCAAGAAAAAGAAGCAGACAGAGTCAGTCTGTTCAAAAACAGAGACACAAAAGCACAAAAAGCTTAAATCCCCAGATTCAGAACTCAATCAGCAAAAGTAAAGTGACCTTAATTTTTAAGGTGGACAGAAATTTTACCTGAGTCATTGTGCTGTGTGTTTCAGCTGTGCTAATAGTCTGCGCTGAGTTCTGCTCTCTGCAGGGGTCAGATGTTCTCTCTTGAGCTCTTGTCAGCTCAGGAGCACACTGTGCTTTTAGTGCTGTTCTAGCAGCTTAGCCTGGCACTCAAAATCCCTGCCACCACTGCAGAAAACACTTTACAACACTATATATATATGTATATACATAAAATGAAATTTTCTTACAATTTAAAAAAAATATTTTCTATTTAAATATATTTTAAAATGTAATTTATTCCTGTGATTAAATAATTTTCAGCATCATAAATTCGGTCTTCAGTGACACATGATCTTTCAGAAATCATTATAATATGCTAATTTGCTGCTCAGGATTTAATATTTATTATTTATATTTGTATATATATATATATATATATATATATTCACTTTAATTATACATTTTATTTTATTTTCATTTTAATTACATAACCCTTAATATTGATTGATTGGTTGATTGATTTGATTGAATTTTATATATGGAAGTGATTTGTCAATTCATATTTACAAAATTTTTTCCAGTCAATGATTTGTAATAGAATTTATTGTTTCACAGCCCAGTTCAGTTTTTTGTGAGTTTTAAAAAAAAAATAAGGCTGTCGTGCCACTTTTCAGTGTTGAATTATTGACTAGCTGTGTCAGCAAGATGACTGGGTCTGACTCATATCCATCTCTGCCTTTCCACTGGACACTTTTACACCCAGGACTGCCAGCTTTATTTCCCCCAAAGTGCCATCAGGCAGATTGTTCTAGTGCTTGAGCACACAGCTTGTTTTTAATAAACGGCTGGATGAATGCAAGTTATAATAGTGCATATGCTGAAGGCTTTCCTTTAGTAAGATGTGGATGGGTACCGGCGCGCAGCTGCTCTTCTGTATAGAATGCCATTTGTGCGCTGTGTTAAATGTTAAACGTCCACTGATGCTCCTGATGTCATGTGTGAGTAATTCTCTCCTGGATTTCAGCGGCTCTCCTCAGCTGTCGTTTCTATACCTCCTAAACCCACGTTAATAAAAACCTAATTGAAAAAGTTGGAAACCGCAATGGATCCAGTTACGTGGTTTGTGACAACCCCGCCTCGCACAAAGCCCCATGGAATGACGATAGTCTTCAAAACTATGATGTGCTGATGCTAAATGTTTTGCCTCTATCTTCAAAAATCAGTTATATTCTCAGATGCCATTAGAAGCTGTTTAATTTATTAATCAAAGCTCTGTTTTTCCTCAGAGAGATGATTGAGCGAGTCACAGGCTGTTGAATCCTATCGCAGGTAAACTGAAGTGATGTGCAGCAGATGTTTGGGTGTGCCATAATCTGTCTGAACTTGAGATGCAGAGACAGCTGAAAGCCGAAAAGTCTGCTTTGATCTTAATTTTGCCCTATTATCAGAATGGACGTGTGGAAATCGTGTGAAATATGCCAAAGGGTGGACTTAGTGTTCTGTGCCCCAGCTTTAATGTGTGCAACCGCATTTATGTGAGTGATTAATACACCATTAAATTTGTCCTACTTTTTTAATGTGTTGAAACATCTTTAGATGTGATGACGTCATGATGCTGCTTGTATTGCTGCTGAAGGGTTAGAAGGGTTTGGGTGTATTGCTACTGATTGGAGATTTTTTTTGCTAATTAGACTGTCACTGTTTTGCAAGAGCTGTAAGCATTTTAAAGACAGATAGTGACTAATCAGCCACAAATGTTCAAGTCTTGACTTTTAGTTTTATTGCACACTGCAGTTCTTCAGTTAACCTGAAGGACAGGCGTCAATTCTAAATGAGAAACTTGCTTAAAGGAATAGTTCACCCAACATCATATAGTTTCAAATCTGTATGAATTTCTCTGTTCTGTCGAGCACAAAGGAAGATATATATATTTTTTTAAGTTTAACCATGCTGTTCTGGGTCCCCATTGACTTACATAGTTTTTTTTTCCAAAATATCTTCCTTTGTATTTGACAGAACAAAGAAATTCACGCAGAAGTGAAGTGTACTATAAGGTCTAGATTTTTATTCATATTGTCCCATTATAGGGTCATATATGATTGCACAAATCCAATTACCAATCCATTTAGATTTTTACAGATGCTTTACCTGTATTTTAAATTTTGCACTGCATTGTATTGTGCTGTAGTTTTTTTGGGACATATTTCAATTTAAATTTGACTTTAAAGTAATAATTGAGTTTTGCTCCATATTCCAGAGGACCCAGGCAACTGCTGAAATAACGTGATTGTCGCTTTAACACGCTGCCAACCACAGCGCCTCCCCAAGCGTCACTACAATCCGGCTTCGCTGTGCTCTCCGCGCACCTGGAGATCCGCGTAATGACGCGCAGCATCTGCTGACGTCCGGACATTGCGCGCGTTCCGAGCATTCTTGAAGGTGCGTTTTGCTCAGCATCACCGCCGCGAGATCCAGAGAGGCAGGCAGCCTCCCGGAAGATAAAAAACTCGTGCTGCACGATGCAAGAGACGGGGGACGTCACGGTCGGCACGCATCGTGGGAGCGCAATATTGTGGAATCAGGTCGTTGTGTAAACTTCCCGCACAAACAGCCTGGGATGTGACAGACAGGGGTGCCATTGCTCTCCGGTGACAAGTGGACTGTTTTTACACCATCATTCTAAATAAGGAAGCAGGGCTGTCAGACATATGACCACCGTCCCGATTTGGGCGCTGCCAGAGTGCCCATCGCATCCCATGATCGCGCGCAAGCCGTCCAATAAGGCTCAGCATGCGACCCCCATTGCACACGTGGAGTGACAGCAGCGTCCCATCATCATCAGTCCGCCGCTCGCAACTTTCTCTCTCTCTCTCTCTCTCTCCCCCTCTCCCTCTCTCTCCTCCCCCCTCCCCTGATATATGATGTCATGTAAGGATGAGGGTGGCTTCTGAGGTGAGATAGGGATTTCGGTGAGTGGCATTCTCCACGACCCGAGGCTTCGGAGCTGCAAAACATGGTCATCACCACCTTCTCCACCTCAAGTCGTGTCTCCGCGCTCTCCCCCCGTTCTTCCGCGGCTCTCATCTCGGGCCACCGTCGCATGCCCGAAGTCCTGACCTGCCTCGCTAAATTAAGCCTGTACCACCATGCCGAGGGAAGAAAAACTAGAAGAGGGGTATTTTTAGTGCCATTAATTTTGACCACGTGCCCCGAAGGTAAACCCGATGGCCATTGCGCAAAGGCTCCTCATCAGTATGTCCTGCGAGGCCAACGCGCAACACTGGCCAAGGACTGCCGTTCTGCTCTTGGGATTGCTCCTAGTTGGGATTGTGTCCTCCAGTCCGCTTCCGAGTAGGACTAATAGGACAACTTTACTGGAGAAGCGATGGGAGAGCCTCTTCTCCCGCTCCGTGCTGGGGATCTCTGGAGAGAGACCAGAGGCGAACTGGGAGAATGACTATTTGCTGGGCATCAAAAGAGTGCGGAGGCTGTACTGCAATGTAGGCATCGGCTTTCATCTTCAGGTCCTCCCAGACGGCAAGATAAACGGTGTACATAATGAGAACCAGTACAGTGAGTTCACGGAATAATGCAGCACTTAATTGCGCAGAGCTCTTTATTCTTTAGAAGCGACACTCGTCTTTGGAGGCAAAGACATATCTATTAAAACACACGCGAGCGCACACATACACATACACAGTATCCCTTCGTGCTAAATATCTGCGCTGGGCTTAAACATGACATGAATGCTGGGACGGATATAGATGCCAACTTATTTTTACACCGGCTCCTTGTGCGGCCCAGAAGCGCTTAGAACATGCACTACTCTCCAAGTGTGAGGGGATGTTCGTCTTTCGGCAATAATGTAGTAGCCCAGTGGCGCGAGAGAGGCCGTTTGCGCATCCACAATTGGCACCTGCAGAGGTTCCACCCACCGCATGCCTTGTTGTTCTGAGTCCCGCGGAGCCGCTTTACTGTGTGTAACATGCTTGTTCTGTTTGAGCAGGTCTCATAGAGATCTCCACCGTGGCCAGAGGAGTGGTTAGCCTGTACGGCGTGAAAAGCGAGCAGTTTGTCGCAATGAATAGCAGAGGAAGGTTGTACGGAACGGTAGGTGTGCGCAACCGTGTCGCCTTTCATTCTGCCTGCCAATGCTGCGAGGCTTTGCATCCCCGAAAAGCGAGTGCGTGTGTGTGTGTGTGTGTGTGTTAAACAGGTGATGCTTCCATTGTGCGTTTTCGACTAATTCATGACCCACGCTTTTGGCACTTGAGGGGGTCGCGCGACTAATAATATTGTTTACGGCTTGTGCTGCATTCAATTATTCATGCCTTATAAATATAATGTGTTCCGGTTTGCCACAGCTGCACGGCTTTTGCAAATTATTATTAAACGGTACATTAGATCCAGGCACAGAGCCAAAGCGCCTTGCAAACGAGTAAAAGCTTTATTAAATACCCTGCATTAAGCGTATTTACTAACACCTTATTCTTTTATATTCGCTGGTAGTTAGTTCATTAGGAGTAATCCTACATATTTGCAGTTCTCATTTGGCTTTACACTTCAATATAATATGTGCATAAATTAAAAAATAATTTGTCGAGCAGCTTGTATTCACATGTTGCTTTGAACAGTTAACAGCAGTGCTAGTGATTGTGTAGTTTATTTACATGTAATGTGTTTCAGTAAAGTGTGTCTGCAGGTTTGAAGTGTAAATGATACACTTGGCTGAAGTTTGGCATAGGTATGACAAGCGCAGTGCAAGACTGGTCTTTGACAGCTCTATCCAAAAACTGCAGAGTGTTACTAGAGCATCTTCTGATAGAGCAGACGCCACAGGCCAGTCGTCATTTAAATGGTTTTTAATTAAAAGACCTGTTTAGCACAGGGATTAGTATCAGGTTAATGCTTCAGGTTAATAGGTTTCTTGTGGAACTGGGTTCAGCTGAAAGTTTCTTTGCTCGTTTGTTCAGTATGTTTTCTGAGAAACTGGTCTTGAAGTCACCTGCAAAACAGTGCTGTTGTTTATGAGTTATTTATTTGCTTAGATGTTTGACTTCTTAAAGTAGGAAGGAACTAGTCATTGTGTATTGCAGGGTTGTTATAACTAACTAAAACCACACACACACACACACACACACACACACACACATTTGCTCTTTGAAATAAAATAAAATATTACAATTATTTTATTTCAGCAGTTGCCAAAGCAAAATTTCATTTAGTTTAACTTAATGTACAAAAATAAGTAAAACTGAAATTATATATAATATAGGTTTAATTAACATTATATAGGCATATAAAAAATTCTGTAACATTAAATGACAAAGTTAAAAATTAACCAAATATAACAAGAAAATGAAAAATGCAAAAATCAAAATGAATAAATTATATATATACATATATATATATATATATATATATAGCTGAACTTGATGTATTAAAACAATTCAAACATGTAAATATTAAAGAAAAACTATTTATACATGTTTTGAAAAAGTAATAACAGATGACCAAATAAAAAACAAACATATTAAACAACGACAGAAACCAATTTAAAAAATATATAAACAACTAAACTAGTTTCTCAATGTTAAAAAAATGTAAAATGTCCTTGTTACCTGGATGTACTAAAATAACTAATGCTGAAAATGAATAAAACACTAAATAGACAAATAAAAAACTGTATCTAATAAAACAATGAAAAAAACACCCAACAATATTGGTAAGTAAATGAAGAAAAAAAGAACTATTTAATTTATGTTAATTTGCTTAAGTTAACTGTTTAAAAAAATATATTAGCATCTCAGTGATACTACACTACAAATAACACTGGTGCCTCTTGACTGAATGCTGGTATTCACATTCCTTCTCTTCTCCATCTTTCAGGCTACCTTTAAAGACGAATGCAAGTTCAAGGAGACCCTGCTGCCAAATAACTACAATGCCTATGAGTCCTCCGTTTACAAGGGATTCTATGTCGCTCTCAGCAAACACGGCCGAGTGAAGCGAGGCAACAAGGCCACCACCGCCATGACGGTCACCCACTTCCTCCCGCGAATATGAGCAGACTCTTTCAATAATTCTTCATTTGCACTGATCTCCATGAGAGATCTGAAAACTAACACACAAACATACAAGGAACTGCAAGAATATCACCAAAATAGTACTTCTTCTTTTTTTATATGTATATTTGGATAGGTCAGCTTTTTATTAGGATCTCTGAATATGCTATCCGTTGCTGCTTACTATATATATATATATATATATCTTTTTTTTTATTATTTAATTGATTATGGATGTGGAGGCTCTCCCAGCCTTCCTTTCTGTAATCAGGTGCTTGCCAAGAATCTAACAGACTCTAGGAAGTCCTCCTCGGCTTTTTACAGTGAAATGATCTTTTTTATTACCTCAAAGAGCTACCTAGATGGTTTAAAAGGATGCATGAAGTTACGCTTGTTATTTTTAGTTCTGTCTGAGCCAACACAAGCATAACGAGTCTTTATTTTTTTTATCTTCGAACTTTATTTTCTTGCTGTTTTTCTCATGCTGTGGGGTTTGTGTGAGCACTTAGAAGAAAGCAGATCTCTCTTGCTGCATGTCGCACTGAGGTGCCTTGGTATTCCCACACACCGCCCCTTTAACATGCATGCTCTGAACGCCCCGGGGCGTCAGAAATAGGGCTGATATGTTAGCCAGGGCCCCGCAGGGACTGTCCCACAAGGGCCTCGGAGAGGGGCGAGGGGGATGGGTGTGCATCTCTGCTTTATTTTACTTTTCTCTAATTAGAGAACACTGTATGAGCCGCGAGAGCAGCTTGTAAACACTGATCATCTCTGGCGTTCGGCATCATCTGCTGTCAACGCAGAAATTAGGTGTAACTTAAGCCCCTTTCATTGGTAATATCAGTAAATTACTGTAAAAATCCCCTGAATGACTTTTCCAGTACACAATAGCTTTGTACTGTTAAGAGATCATTCATGCATCAGTACCAAAATACCGGTAAACTCTGTGAAAAACTGTAATTTCAATTTGTCATTTTTTGTCTTCTGAATGACAGGCATAAGGGGATGATCATGGAAACCTGTTTCCTCCACAAAATTAAAAAAACTAATACAAGTAAACTTTTTATCACACAGTTTGGACTTTGTTCTTGCAATTGTGAGTTTACAATTAGTAAACATTTAGAATTTTTGAGAAGAAAAGTCCAAATTGTGAGGTATAAAAAGACAGCATTGTGAAAAGTCAGAATTCAGAGAAAACAGAATTGCGAAAAAGAAAGTCAGCATGTTAAGTTTATATCTCACAAATTCGAGAAAAATGTCAAAGAAACAGTAAGGTTTGGGAAATTAAAAATCACAATTGCCTTTTTATTTTTTATACAGTGACAGAAACAGGCTTCCAAAAATGGTCACACAGATCATGTTTTGATTTATCAGTATTAAAAAAGTCCTGATCTCTAAACTGTAATTTACCAGTAATTTACCATTGCAGTTAGTATGCGTGAAAGGGGCTATTTTCTAGCTGAACCCCTACTGGAGCTTTGAGGCTGTATATTTTATTTGTGGACTAGACTGTTTTTGCAATCAAAATGTAACTTTTTTTTATAAAGAAAACAGGAAAAAACTACTAAAAAGTGAGAAATCTACAGATAAACTGATGCAAGCGCACACTGAAAATCTTAAACATGGCCGGTTCGATTATACTATTGCTTACCACAGGTTTGCCTGAACAAAAGGAGCACTTGAAAATAAGCTTTAAGCATTGCTGCGAATGAGAACGTCTTCTAAACCAATGAAAATACTGTAAATACTGACTCTGCACTGAAAACGCCAGTAAGCCCGGAGCTTTTGTTGCTTGTTACTAAAGGCACACTGCCATCCATGATGGTATCTGATTCAAGGGAATATGTGCAGTATATGTTTATTTGTTTTTGCTTCTGGTATGAGTGTATGTGTGTGCACCTGTCCATGTGGATGCTTGTGTGTGTGTGTGTGTGAATCCTGGTCGAGAGGGCAGTCGAGTCTGGCTCTTTCCTGTTGCTGCAGAGGCACTGCAGTGGCACTCACGACTGCTGCTCTAGGCAAATGTAATTACAGGGCAGACACCGTATGGCATCCGAACTGAGGGACACTCACTGTTTTTTATGATTTTGGTATGTCTGCTTCTGTTTCCATCAGTTTCTGTCACCAAATGTCACCTCACCCTGTTTTCTGGGAACCTTTGCCTAATTTGGTGGACCTTTGAAAATTGCTTGTAAATCTCTTGTTAATAATTCTTTAAATTAGGACAGATTTTTATTTATTTATGGACTGGTTGGTTGTAGGCCTTATTAATCTGGATTTATGCACCTCAGTTTTTAAAGTCTAAAAATAGACTTATTTTTGGCACTCACACAGGTGCATGAACTTTGATCAATGATATCCGTGTTCCACAAACAAAACTCATGTTAATTCAAAGAAAATGGGTTGATAAAAATATTGAATCCAATATTTGGCAACAAAATAGCTTAATGATAACCTTCTTGTTCATTGTAGAGGTGGGAAAACCTGAAGTACTGAAATTATTTTTAGGAAGTTGCTATACCCTGTGTGAGCAAAAGTAGTACGATTTAATCCAATGCGATAACATTAACTAGCACTTTTGAGAAATAGAAAATCTCTCCAGGTCACAGCATGAGGGTTAAAAGGAAAGGAACCGAAAGGAATGACGTTATTTTAGAAAGACTTATGGCCTGGTTGTTTGTTCAATCTGGTCGAAGTATGTGGGGGTGGAATACCTGAGCAGAGGCCATGCTGGTGACATCTCCCTCGCAACATGGGTAGTCTTGTAAAAGCCACTGTGCGCAGAAGCCTTGAGATTCCAGTATTAGCGCTAGGGTTCTTTATGGTTTTCCATCCAACTTTAGTCCAAGGTCATAGCCATGGAGTTGAACTTGTGTAAAACATCCGTCCAAGGTCTCGTTTCTTTTTCTCAAGTCCGTTGTTTGGATCCATGCTGCATTCAGTTAAAGTTGCTCTTAACTGATTTTACCATTGCTTTGTTGGATAAATTCTAGTCATTTCATCATAAAATCATGCAGTCGTCCCCCGTCATGAGGGTTAAAGGATTTCTGTGTGAGTTATGTATCATGCATATATACACCAAAGGGATCTGTTTTCCCTTAATTTTGCCTACAGTTTAGTCAGCATGCTATTTGCTTTCTTCATATCTGTTCCTGGTCTTACTGAAATTTATTGATCCATATTATTCCAAAGAAAAAATATTTGTAATATTTTAGCAAAATTAGAAATGGCAAATGTTCACAGATTTAAAGATTCAATTTCTGACTGTTAAGTTCAAGTCAAATCCTACGTTTTTTTCTAATTTTTTCTAAATTTACAATTAAGTAAATTGGTTACTATTTTATGTTAACTAGTAATTTGAGGCCAGACTTTCAGGTCACAAAGAAGCCAAACAAATTCACAATGATCTCACCAGAAAACGTTTTTTTGACATGGTGGTGATTTCAAATGGATGTGATTTGCACAAAAATGTACAATTATTTAGAAAATACTAAGCATGATGCTTCACTCCTAAACCTAACCAACAAATATACGAATTAGCCACCAATTTTCCAAACATAAAGCAGCTTTGAATTGCACTGAGACTGTGTTGGGCAAAGCCAGTATGTGGTATGACCTTACAAGGTTAGTTACTTGTTTGCTGCTATAAGAAAAGGAACGTTTTTGTGGGACTGGCTTCTTCCTCTAGCGCAGTGAATATATCAGGACAGTCCTCTGCAGGACTGATGCAATACTTTAGGGAGACAAAAAAAGCCAATCATTTCTCGCCTCTGCCAAGCTGCTTGTTTTGAGAGATGTTTTAGTATTCAAGGGCATTTAGTTATGACTTGTGCTTTAGCAAGTTTCTTGTCAATAATGTGCCATTGAGGACTGTATTTAGCTGATGTGCCTCAGAATTCATATCACTGTGAGTCCCAGTGAGACTTGCTCACTTACAAAAACAATAAATAAAATAATAATTTCTTGGACAGAAATGTAGCTATTCAACAGCCATCTACGGTCACAGCTTGTACCATCATCTAACATTTCGACTTTGGTTTAACAGAAAAGAAAAATCATTAAATTTTATTTTAAATAAAGTAACTCGAGTCAAGTGTAATGGGTTAGGCAGACTGGTACTAAAATACTGCAAGTCAACTTATATAAATGGACTATTTTAATACAGTATCTATGAATTTTGAATGTGTTATAATGATGCATTTGGATTTGAAGCGTTCAATCAGGGAGCCAAATGTTTTTCTTTCATTTGTGTCCTGATTGTGACACTACCATCTTAAAGGGGTCATACAAAGGCAATTTTCCACAAGCTTATATGATTCTTTAGGATCTTAATGGAAAGTTTGACTCATTTCGGTTGATCAAGGGCGCATTTCCCTTCAGAACCAAGCTTAACGTTAATCTTCCACGTCTTCAGTCACTCAGATGTCGGGGGTAAATCACTACTGCTATGTTCATTTATACATTCAACAACAAAACACCTCAATCTCTTAGGAGTCCTGCTCACTCAGGGCGGGTCTGAGGTAAGACACCAGTTCAGTCTGTGTGACACGCTGCTGTCAATCAACTATTGTGGGAGTGGCCTCTGTCTGTGTGACGCCACAACAACATGCATTTGAGAATGGCTTGATTTCAGAAGGGGCAACTTATTCTTCTTTTAATTTAATAAAAATTCTTGTGGATCTTTATTATTGTAGGGTGGTTGTGTACACACACTCCCAACACACATTTCAGTTCAAACGGCTTGAAAAAGTGCATGTACCACCGTATGACCCCTTTAAGTCTGTGAAGAATGAGCGATATGCGTGAACATTTGCCGATTGGAGCCATCTGATATGCTGATGTATGTCGCTTGGATTTATAGCAACAGCTGTAAAAATGTTTATTGGGCATAGAATATAGACACCAGTTTCCTGGTACACCCTGGACTCATGAGAAAAACGTATGTGCATGAATGACTGCAAGCTGTCACCGGCTGAATCCTCCTCACATATGCAGGGAGGGTTTCTGGAATCTTTGGAGCACTGGAGGCATTAGAACGGGATGCCAGTTTGTTGCTTTGCACTGTCTTTGTTTTGAAATGGCTCGGTGTGGCTGATCCTGTTACAGTGAAGATCCCATATCTGTGAGGCCTCATTAATCATTTAGTGTGATTTTCAATTCACATTTTTTCCACAAACTTACTTTTAATCTATTTTCTCTGAAGAAAATGGTATCCAAAATGGATATGCATACTTTTATTAATATTACAATAATATAGTAGCATAATTTATATATATATTCTCTTTTAGTTATTTAAATAGTAGGGTATATTATACTCATTATTGTCATTCTGCACTTCAGTAAAATCCAGGATTTTGTGTGGCTGTGTATTAAAAGTGTTTCCATCTAGTCGTCTTTATAAAGACATCTCTCACCCTTGCCTTAGTTATAATTTCTTGCAATGATGTTTTGAAAGTAGTAAACTGAGGACATAATCATGTGTTTCTGAGTACATGCGCTGATGCTATGTATAAATACAGATATATTTGAGAAAAATATTTTTTTCCTTTACTTTTCTACGTATGTGCTGTGCACAGCAGTTTAATCATATTCCTGATGTTAATAAAACTGATGTCTTTTCTTTTTTTCTGTTATTTAATTTGCGTGTGTATTTGTTGCACATTTTATTATGCTCAAGGTAGCAAGTACAGTGAGCAGTCATGCACAGTGTGCCCAGAACTGATTCTTTTCTAGAAATAATGCTGTCAGAATGTCACACTCATACAGGATCATTTATACAACATGACAACAGTTCAATAAACTACTCGCAAGTAATTCATAAACTTCTTCCCTGGTTATTTGAGTTTTTTTTTCTGATTCATTTGCAAAACTTGGCATCTATTGGATCCAGTTTCTCCATTTTTTTTAATAAGGAGAAAAATGAAATATTTAAATATTTTTAAGAGATGTAAACTTTACCATGTTTACGGTTCATATATACATACTCTTTTCAAAATTGCTTTCAAAATACAAATTTACAAATTGTTTCCATTTTGAAATTCGAAGAAAAATAAAGTATTACAATATATGATATCAATATTACATGTAAAAATATAAAAGATTACATTTAGTCAATAGTTTATTGTGTATGTTATGTTGCTATATCATATCTTATTCACGAAGAATGAATTATTATTTTTAATGTTTATTTATGTATTATTATTTATTATATTGAACATTTTCAGCGTTATTGCACACAGCTTTGCTCAATTTTTGCTGCTTTACTTGTTCGTGAATGAGTCACAGGTTCCCTCTGCTGGCCAACCTGAGGAAGTTCAGATTGGGGTAATGCTATTTACATTACAGCTACTGTAATTATTATTTTACCAGACATGTGTATCCAAAGCAATTATCCGTTCAGTAAACTAACCTTGCAGTCACTTAATACATTATCAAGTACAAAACTACTAAGTAAAAATGTACAAAACTGTCACTCAGCAGTACTCATTTGCACTTTTAAAGCACTAATATGAGACATTTTGATGTAAATTAGATAAAGAAGGTGTACCTTTTACCTTTCGTATCTAAAGATACCACCCTAATAACAGCTTTGGGCATTTTTTGTAAGTTAGACAATCCTAAATAAGTAAACGTACACATTTAGGCCTAATAGTTCATCATAGTAAGCTGATTTAGCATTTGAGAAATTCTGGGAGACAACCAATTGATTCTCATGCACACAAACTTTTAACATGTATTCTTTTTTTTCGGTTTTGTTTTGACAGCAAGATGCCAGGATACATAGAAAGCCAAAGCTGTGCCAAATTGACAAGCCAATTATGGTTTACCAGTCAATTGCCCGCACAACAAACAGAAGGTGGACATGTTGAATCCGCCTCCTCACATCCTCTGGCTCTGCGGGCGAGTGTTGCGTAAAGGAGTGGCACAGGATGCGTTTAAATAGCCGCGCTCACAAACTTTCACGCATCACAACTCCTTCAGCTCTTCACACTGGTTTTACGCATCCATACTTTGCGCTTCGTGAAGATGCGTTGCGCACTTTCCAAACTACACATGCTGCGCTCCTCCGTCCTTGCGCTGTGGATCGCTGCTCTCCAGGGATTCAAATCCGCGGATGCTGCCCCTAACCCCTCTCCCCTCCTGGGCTCGAGCTGGGGGAACCCGCGGAGGTACATCCACCTTCAGACCACCTCGGACTTAAACAACTTCTACTTGGAGATCAGCCCGACTGGACATGTGCGCAAAACTACAAACCGCGGGTCCTACAGTGAGTAGCCTATCCTGTTTTAATCAGCATAATATCCATATTTAGGATAGTAAAAGTCAAACTTTCACCAGAATCATGAAAAATTGTTGTTTTAGCCTATATAGCCTGTGTTATTTCTCATAGATTTATCTAAAGATGTTTTACTTATCCTTTTTTGTATGCTGCATTCAACAGGTGTAATTTTATTGAAAGCAGAAAGCAGAGACCGTCTGGCAATATTTGGAGTTAAAAGCAACCGATTTCTGTGTATGGACGCAGGAGGAACACTTTTCACATCTGTACGTATTCAAACTAATTAAAACTAAGGTATAAAAGTAAGGAACAATCTATTATTATATTAATACAGTTATATAAGTGCAGTGTATGGAATCTAAAAATGGTAATAGTAAATTTCATTGTTTTTATTCAAATGGTATTTTGTCACGAAACATTCATTAATGCAAATAATTTAAATGGTGTTAAATAAAGTAGAAACGTCACTAGATTTATAGTAGATCACTATATAATCTAAAACAAATTGTAGGTTAAAATGTTCACACTTTAACATTAAAAATTCTATAAACTTTAAAGATTTCCTAATTGTTGTTTTTTTCACTATAGAGTGAAATACTAATAAATATAAATTGACATTTTTTGGAGGCTGCCAGAATATTTTAAAGTTGCAAAACATAGCCTATTTTAGTGCTTAAGAATGATAATACAATTTTCATTTTCATATTTTGTTTATTTTACTATAAATAAATGTTCATTTGTAAGACCTATTTTCACGGAAAAGGTATGGGCTGGCAACCGTACACTTCACAGAGAACTATATTAACTATTTGTGTGTTTTTTATATCTTTAGACGGTTTGCAATAAGGAAGACTGTCTTTTTCATCACAAACTTTTGGAAAACCATCGTGACGTGTATTACTCCACCAAGCATGACATACTGCTTAACCTGGACGGGGCGAAACAGGTTTTCATAGCGGGACAAAACCTCCCTCAGTCCTCTCTCTTCTTATCAGAGAAGAACACTGTCCCACTGGAGCGCCTGCAGCACCGGGAGAGGAGGAACCGACAGGTGAACCCTTCAGACCCGCTGAACGCACTCCGGTACGGAGAGGCGTCAGACTCCAGAGCTGCTCCAGAGGACGATGGGGACTTAGACTTTGAGCCGTCAGAGGGTCGAAACATCTCCAGGGAAACCCTGGTTTCTCCTTCCGATGATGACCCGTGGGATCTTCTCCACGACATGAGCCCCGGTAGTCCCCGGATTTCAGCCATTGTTGGATAAAGTTGCAGATCCTCCGTGACTTGACTGTTGCAAAGTCGATGCGCCAACGTGTGGCACCATACTATTTTCATCATAAATAAGTGTTTTTAAGGACATATATTTCAAACCAACTTTACATGCACGCTCTTAAAAATAAAGGTTCCAAAATAAAGGTTTCTTGCAGTGATGCCAATGACTTCCCGAAAGAATCGATTTTTAATATAAAGAACCATTGTGCGATATGAAGGTTCAGTGAAAGCTCATGCAACCATCAATGCCAAAAAAGAACCTGGAAATCTACAGATAATTTAGGCTGTTGTGTATCTCCATCTCACCAAAGCTGAAGAAGTTTTTTCACCTGCCACCATGAATTTGTCTTTGGTGCTGGACACCACCTGTGGACAACAATTGTCAAACCAAGAAAGTATTTATTTATTTAATGACTTACATATGTTTTATTTATGGTATTTATATGTTTGCTTTAAGTGTTAGATGTGCAGTGAAATGTTATAGCCTACTCATTTTAAATAAATACAATTTTGTTTCTTGATTAAAGAAAATATGTTATTTTTATTTGTGTCTTATTTGTCTTTTGTAAACCTAAAAAAAAATAAGATCAGCTTTTTATTTCTTGTGGAGCTCATTGGAAATTGAACTGGTTTAACATTGACTTTCCCATCATTAGAGGTGAATAATCAACACTCTAAATCAGATCAATCTGTGTCTGAGTCTCTAAGAATAAACCTTTCCACATTCGGTTTTGTTTCCAATGTCAAAGGCTGCACTTTGGCTATTTTTGGATGAAGGGGCTTAAAGAGAGCCAACATTTAAGTTACACTATGACCTGCTCATGCTGTATAAGATAGCAATTTGCACTTAAATGGCCAAAGTTTAATTTAATTACAAAATTACAAAGTTACATGTGTAGTAGTGTAGTTAAAACTGGTAGGCCTGCTTGAACCAAATTAATGTGGGTTCCATCTAAATATTTTCTGAAAGTTGAAAATATTAATTTGGGACTGCCTGATTTTGCTATTCTGATGCTTTTAATTTGTTCTCTTGTTTGAATTTGCATCTACCAATTACATGAATTCACTTTGCCCCTGAAAGCTTTAGGCTACAACCTGTCTGAGAGGTGAGTTGAAAACAATAGAAAATCAATCAAAAAGTAATCAAATGTCATCAATTAGCCTGCATTATTTTAAAATAACTACTGAAAGTACTAAACGTGCACTCATTTCTAGACGAAAAAATACAATAAAATACAAAATGCACATAAAGTAGGTGAGAAGCGGATTTTTTTGATAGAATTGCAATTAAAGATATTCACTGAACTTAAACTGCTATGCAAATAACATTAAATTATCAATTTATAATAATTTAATTGTATCAGTCTGGAAAAAGTCATGTTATAGAAGTAAAGCCCAAAACATCAAAATTGTCCAGTGCATAAAAAAGTATAGTTTTGCCTAGTGTTCTGCCTTGTGAATCTGATATTCTTGTAATATTGGCAAAATGTTTAACATATTTTGAAGTTTCTAATGTAAAATGCTAATGTAATTTGAATTAGCCTTGCAATAAAAAGAAGAAAAAAATAGGCTACTAAATCTGTTTATAATAGTTCAAAATTTGATATTTTTATTACCTCCTACATTTATTTATTTATTTAGGCTATTTATTTTTAGCCCAAAGTATTTCGTAATGACTTGTGCATTTATTATGAGAAAAACAAGATTAGGAAAACATCACAGAAATACAACGTACAACTATTGACATCGGTTTACCGAAATAAAACGAAATATTTTAATTCATAAACTGGAAACATAGCGTGACTGTAATATATATTACCGCGTCTACTCTTAACCTTTACAGAACCACATCCGCAGATTCGAGATTTCTACAAAATGCAAAAAAAGCTTGTACCAGGTATAAGACGTTTCGTCGAAGTTTAATATGCATATAGTAATTAGAAAACTGTTACTATACTTTATCAATTACATAGTGTAAATATGGAGTCGCAACAAGATTGTATTGAATTGCAAGTTGGTGTATTCAGATAGATTTCCGTGGTTTGTTTTCAGGCGGGTGATTATCCACTCGCGAGGAAACTACATGCGTATAAACTTTATGACACCACGACAGACTTATTAATTAACGTTATGTTTTTAAACCTACCTATATTTTGATTCCTGGGTGTTTTGCAGCATAACGTTCAGTAACGTTCAGTTGTTAAACATTCAGCGGTAACGTTAGTGTCGGTGTTTATCTTATATTCAAGAGTCATAACGTGACATATTTCACTTTTTTTTATCTTAAAGAATGGATCGACCATCCAGGTGCGTATGAATGTTTCCCAAATATACCTTAGATTATTGTTGTCACGTCACTTTCTATATGTGCTTGTTTGTGCATCTGACAGCTGTTTGTCTTTGGCATTTAATGTTTTTTTTCATAAACAATCCCCACGTTCAGAAATGTTGGATTATCCAGTGTCTTGTGTGATGTAATCTGTTTTCTGCTCGTCATTAGAAATAAGAAAACTGTCAACTACACAGACTTCCAAGACAATGATGGTAAGACATTATTACCTCAAAATGATCAGAACTAAAGCTAGTTAGACATGTAAACATATTTACACGATTTATCTGACAGATGAGGATTTTGCCTGTGTGAAACCTCCTCCCAAAAAAGCTCGAACAGCCATAAATGACCCTGATTCTGAGAGAAACGGTAATGTTAGAACTATAAGTGCCTCTCCAAATGATGCTGGCGATCTTACCAGCTCAGGAAGCAAGAAGAGGTTAGCAAAAACAACTTTTTTTTTACTAATTATAGTGTCTTCAGGTGGACCACTGTGTATACATATATTTCATAGCACCATTGCCTTTTGTGTTATTTCAGAGCCTCTCTGGAGGATAAACTTTATGAAAGAGATTTAGAGACAGCTCTGTCGTTATCATTGCTGGACTCTTCAAAAACACAAGATGGACAGCCTACAACCAAAACAGGTGAATGTACTAATGCTATAATAATTCATCATGGTGTTCATTCAGAAAGTGAAAGTAAACTTTACTGTTATTTACTGCAGAAAAACAGGACAGTTCTCAGCCACCTCCGCGTTTACCACCTATTCTAATACACTGCAGCGCAGAGGGCAGCTATTTAGGTAATATGAGTAATCATTTTGTTTATTTTATGGCAATTCTTTTATTTTTCTTTGATCGTTTTAACAGATTCTAGGTACGTATTTATGGAGCTTAATTTGACATATTTGCATGCAGAACAGTGTTTCACCTAGGTTTCCGGCTTGTTTTTTTACTACTTTTTAATGGTTAGTGAACTGTTTTTAATATAAAAGCATGTCTAAATTAATTTATATTATGAAAAATAATTCATTTTAAATAAAATTTCTATGAAATGTTTTTTTTTCAACCTAATGTTTTTGTGTTAGCATGTCTAATTATTTGAAACCATTATTATTCTTATTCTTACAATATCATTATAATTTTTTCCCTAAGAGATTCTTTGTTGTGTATTAAAAATGTTTAAGCCATAAAAGATTTAATTTTATTTTTGGATTTACAGTTAAAACATTGAAATATTACTGTATGATTATTCCTTAAAATTAAATTTCAATCATTTTTGTAGTAGCCTATTATGTACATTCTGCTGAACAGTAGTAATATATTTCTTCCTCAATTTCCAATTAAACCAAACCTTTATTTTGATAGGTTGCCATAAATACCTTTCTGTAATAAATACAGTTCTGTGTGTACATGATATGAGGATAGATTTACTCAAATGAAATGGTCAGATGCTCATGAAGTAATATAATGGCCGGGAAAACACTGCAAAATCATCTAAACAAATCTCCTTGATTTTGTACAGTCAGCGAACGTCATCCTCGTCCAGATTCTCCTCCTGTGCTGTCCAATTGTAGCATCGATGGCAGAAGTTTAGGTAACTACAAAAATCTGACTCTGAAATATAAAAATGATCAATGGGTAAAAAAAGTAATTTTTTGGTTTATTACGGTCTTGTTTTTAGGGCTGAATTTGATCAGTATAGACGCCTCCCCTACGAGTGTTTCTAAACCGAAGGAGCAGAGAAAACCACTGCAGGAGAAGGACAACCGAGACGATGAGGACTACCAGCCTCAGAACACACCAGGTAATCTGAGGACCAGTTATTATGGGGCTGGACTGTTTTCAGTGTTTACATGATGAAGCTAAAGGCCATTTGTTTAATGTTGTTCCTGTTTCAGATTCAGAAAGTGACGCAGACTTTACTGAAGAAGATGAGAGTGAAGATGAGACTTTCTCTATGAAAAAGAAGATTCTGAAACAGAAGACAGAAAAAAAGGCCCCAGCAAAGAAAAAGACGGAAAAGAAAGACAAAAAACCAACAAAAACCTCAAAAGCCAAAGGCTCAGGTACATTTCCTTCTGTTTTTAAATTGTACAGTCTGGCAAAAAACCTAATCAGCTACGCTAACATGTCTGTTTGTCTGTCAGCTCCTAGCCCAGCGATCTGTCGGAGTCCTGCTGCTCCTGTGTCTGGACTGAAGAAGGAACCTACTACTCCGCTTCTTTCTAAACCTGCAGTCTGCTCCAGTCCCTCAGGGGCCAGACTGCCTAAGTGGAATCCTCCTGGTGAGATTAAAAGCTCAAATCATCACTGTGATGTTGTGAATTTCACCAGAACAGCCTACAACAGGTAAAGGTATCCTTTTGTAAACTCTTTCTAACTCTGTCTCCAGGTCTGCTTGGCCGGAGTCCTGGTGCGTCTCAGAATGCACACTTGAAGTCTCCAGGACAGGGGCTGCGTTTAGGACTTTCCCGTATGGCTCGAGTCAAACCTCTTCACCCTAATGCTGCTGCAAACTGAACAGACTTGTTTTAAATTTGAAAGATTTACAGTGGCTTTTGGAAACTTGTTGTGCATGGGGCAGGAAAAAAATGGTGAGATGGAATGGATGTTTTTACTGAAATGTGTCCAGAATTTAAGACCTCACCTTGATTACAATAATATGTAGTAATACTTCATGTTTTTTGTTGTGCTTTAAAAAAATTTTAATGTCTTTTTATGGTGTCTTTGGTCCTTGTAAATATACACTTTTTGATAAATAAAGATATGCTAAATATACTAAAATCATGTTTCACTGTTGCATAATATGTGCATCACTAACGCTTGCACTGTACTGAAATCTTTTTCTCGTTTTTTTGGCGTTCCCAGACAAAAATGCTTATTAAAATGCAAAAACAAGATTTAATCCAATATTTGCTAAAACAGCACAAGATATTTATAAACGGAAAGTTGTTACACCTTGTGTGAGCAAGTTGTTAGTTTTAGTCCAGTGCAATAAACATTAACTAGCATTTTTAAGAAGAAAGAAAGTGATCAGAACAGGACAAATTAAAGCAAAGATTTTTTGAACTATGAATCTCAATGAAAACATCTTGCTTAAGTTAATGTATTCCCTCAGTTAATGCTCAAGCGATGCCTCCATCTAGTGGATAAACAGAATCCTGTGTGAAAAGGAGAACAAGAGCAGCATTTTTTTTCTCGCCGGTCATCTGGGGTGTAGCTTTGTTTTTGTAAAGCTACTTTTGAATAATACTATAAAATCCATATGCAAATAAAATTGAAAACCAGTTCACAAGCACTTTTTTTCCGGAGTAACTGCAAACAAAAATCTTACAGCATTAAATAGACTGCGTAACTTGCAGATCTTGTTTGGAGAAGCAGAGTGTTCTTTTAGAAACAAACTTACTGTGTAATGCTGCATGTCAACTATTTTAAAAAAGGTTTTCAGTGTTGAATGTTATTGTAAAATACTCAAAACTATCCTCTGAACAAGCGTGCACTGTAGATGTTTCACTTTAATATTCTGGTGTTTGTTTTGTAGTTTTAGTAGTTCTTCAATGTAAAAAATTATTATTATGTACAGCAAATTTTATAACGTGTCACCTGTAATTCATACAGTAAATTAATATGACATGAGAATATGACAAACTTTCCAATTTCAGTGTTTTAATATTTACCTTTTAATTTTTTTTTTATCAATTTTATCAAATAAGCGTATTTCTAGTTTATCATTTTTATAGTTCTATTCAGTCTGCAGCCCTAAATCTACTTTTCTTATCTATGAAAAGTCATCCCCAGTGTTAAACTCTTCCTCTTCAACCAGGATTCAGTATCCTGGTTTTCCAGTCAATATTATGATTAATGCGATACCCTTAATGTCACAAATACTCCGCAAACATTGGTTTCACAAATGCTTGAAGTGTACAATGTGAACCATTACTAGCCTCACAGAGTAACACCTGAAGACGGAAAACATTTGGAAAAAAACTGACCTTTTTTGTTCTGATCATCATGAGAATAAGCTGTGTGAAGACTTTGTTTCCAGTCTTGTCTGTTGCTGTGGTGTTTCTTTATATGAGCTCTGTTAAGTGGGAAATCCAAACTCAAGAGAAGCAGCTCCACCAAGTCCAGCAAAACTTCTCGTTACATCTTCTGAACAAGCTGGACAAACTGGAGGCTCATTTAATAGCAGTGGGTGAGTTAATGTCAAAAAACCTTCAGCAGTTTGAATTGAATTTTAAAGCATCTTTAAAGTTGACTTTAAACCTTTTTCTGTAAACCATCATTTTGAAGAAAATGTTTGGTCCATAAAACAGAAGTAAATGGTAACTAAAGCTTTAAGGTTCTTTAACCTTCTCTTATCTTTCTTTAAGCATGATTTAAACCTTTAAAAATAGGCCATTTTCACAAAGAAAAATTCCTCCATGTCTGTTATATTTCACTAGCTGAATTCACTTGATTAACAAAGTCATCTTCAATGTTGAATTTTCAATACAACTGAACATCACATATGCCACGTAAGATTTTCCTAAAATGCTTTTTTTAAACCGCTATAGTGATTAGCTTTGGTTGGGCACTTAGAACTTTGTTTATTTTGTAATAATTTTCTTCCTATTAATGCAGAGATGCAACTTGAAATCAGAGTTATTTGGTTTCAAAGGAAGAGAAGAAATAAATAGATTGTTTTTAAAAAGTGACCTATCTTTTAATAAAATAGTTACTATATCTAGTAGTGTATTGTTTTTGTGTGTTTATTAATAATTGTATACACTTTAAATATTTTTATAAACCACTTTGGATTATATAACATTTAAATTATTGTGGCAAAATAGGCTCACTTAATACGCTCACTTAATCATAAATAAATATGCAAGTTTTGGGAGACTACTTTACTCAATGAAATTGAGGCAACGAGTTTACTCAATCAATGTAGTTCAGTTAACTTAGGAAATTGTAGAAATGTGAAATATTTAACTTAAGGCAACATTTGGTCATTCTATATGTTGTCTGAGGGTTGGCATTATCTGAGATCCTCTGAGAGGGTTGACATCATCTCTTCTCAGGGTTGGATCCAGCCTAAAGCTTGTAAAAATCCTAGTATGTTAATCCCGTGGCAGAAGCAAAGAGAGATATGATTAGCTGCTGTTCAACCCAAGCTAAATAATAATGTTTGTTTAATCAGATATAATTGTAGTGCAAATATTATGAGATGCTTGACTAAAGAAAGCGTATCTTAACCCTGAACTTTATCAGGAAAACTCTTCTAACGTTTTTCTTAGTACTGTGCAAAAATTTGTGCACTGTTAGTTTTACATGTACATTTTAATCACTATTTTGGTGAGTGGATTTATTTTTGGTGGGTTTTATTTTTTTGCAGATGAGAAAATCTTTAAAGTGAAAAATGGGAAGAAGCCAGCAAAGAAGCTGTTCCCAGATTCAAATCTCTTCCAGCGATGGACTGTTGAACTTTCTGAGGATGACCAGAGGAAGGCTGAAGATCTCTTTCAGAAATACGGCTATAATGCCTTCCTCAGTGACCAGTTGCCTCTGGACCGGGAGCTGCCGGACACTCGAGACCACAGGTGAGTTTCAACAGTTTATGAACATGCTCTGAAATTCAACATCTGTCTTGATGCATTCATCCATTACTGTAGATGCATTGGCCGTGAATACCCTCAAAATCTACCCACCCTCAGCGTGGTGCTGATTTATCTGAATGAGGCTCTGTCTGTCATTCAAAGAGCCATTCACAGCATCATCAACAGAACTCCAGCCCACCTGCTCAAACAGATCATACTGGTGGATGACCACAGCACAAATGGTTTGTTTCTCTCAAAACCCATCTAACACTAGTCTCAGATATATCTGATACGTGTCTTGTTAATCTTAAACTGGTAATTCTGGATTAATCTCTTCCGCAGAAGATCTGAAAACACAGCTACATGATCATATCAGCTCCATCAATGAAAAACACCCAGGCCTGTTGAAGATGGTGACCCATTCTGAGCAGAAAGGACTTTCCCAGGCCAGGATCTCAGGGTGGAAGGCTGCCACTGGAGATGTAGTTGCCATTTTGGACGCCCACATTGAGGTCCATGTCAAATGGTGTGAAACTGCTCAGTTAACTTTAGTATATGGCGATAAACTAAATATTTGTTTAGCTAGATAAGATTTTCTGTCTTAAAATAATATTGCATAAATGGTGCAAAGCATTGGAAAGCATTTATTTTAAGTTTTAATTTTAATTTCGGTAGTTTTTTGGTTCAACAATTTTATTCATTTGTGCAATATTTGTATTTATGCTGAATTTAGTTCAGAAGTAATTTTAGTACTTCAACTTGAAGTGTAAAGCTGCTTCAGTATCTGTCAGTAAACAAAAAGAATTGCTAATTTAGCTGATTATCATGCTCCACCTTTTGTTAAAAAATACAGTTCAAATTTATTTATTGCTATAAAGGCATATAAAATGTTTCTCAAATGCTTTCTCTCTCTTTTAGGGCGGAGCCTCTGCTTGCACGTATCCAGGCTGACCGTACGCTGGTCCTGAGCCCTGTGTTTGATAAAATCAACTACTATGACTTACAAGTGACAGACTATTATGCATTTGCTCATGGTTTTGACTGGGCTCTCTGGTGCATGTACGTAAGATTCCCACAGAAGTGGTACAATCAAAAAGACCCTTCACAGCCAGGAAAGTAAGTGTGTTTTGTTGGTTCACTATGTTATACTGTAATCCTTTCCAGATGTGTGTAACAGATCCTTCCACTCATCTTGTTCTCCAGGAGTCCCTCTGTGATGGGAATACTTGTGGTTGATCGTCTGTTCTTCGGTGAGATTGGGACTCTGGATGGAGGGATGGAGGTGTACGGAGGAGAAAATGTTGAATTAGGAATACGGGTAATTCACAGATATGTTGATCATACAGTTATTACCAATGAAATATAGTTTGGTAGCCATAGTTCACAGTGCTGACTTTTTCTTTTACATGTTTTGGCTCAGGTGTGGCTGTGTGGTGGAAGTATAGAGATTATACCCTGCTCAAAAATTGCTCACATTGAGAGGGCACACAAACCATACATGCCTGACCTTAGCAATGTCATGAAAAGAAATGCCCTCAGAGTGGCAGAAGTTTGGATGGATGAATACAAGATAAATGTGAACATCGCCTGGGGTCTTCCTATACAGGTAGACCTAGCTAAGAGTTTCAAATTCTGGATTTTCAAGTTCAGATGATTCTGTCAGATTCAGTTTGAGGCCTCTAAAGTAAACCATGTGGTTTGAAATGTTAAATTGTTCTGGCTCTTATGATCTGCAAATAACCCTGTGTATCTGTTCTCTCCTGTTCCCACAGAACCATGGGATAGACATTGGTGACGTATCCGAGAGAAAGAAACTGAGAGAAAGGCTAAATTGCAAGCCATTCAAGTGGTATCTGGAAAATGTCTATACTGATTTAAATCCCATGAATTTATCAGCTTACGGAGCGGTGAGTTCACTATGAATCAAGATCAAGTCCGAGAGATAAGTTCTACATGAAAAATAATGAAGGGTTTGACAATTGAATATGATGTTCTTATTTCTATCAAAACAGCTGATTAATGATCTGCAAAAAAGTTTATGTTTGGATAAGGGGCCACCTGAGGAGAACACTCCCATTTTATATCCATGTCATTTCATGGAATCTCAGGTAACTTCTCTTCTCTTCTCTTCTCTTCTCTTCTCTTCTCTTCTCTTCTCTTCTCTTCTCTTCTCTTCTCTTCTCTTCTCT
>JAUMHI010000037.1:2653192-2684148 GCA_032359435.1 Enteromius unitaeniatus | reverse complement strand
TTTTTTTTATTTATATAAACACACACACACACACACACACACACACACACACATATATATATATATATATATATATATATAATAACCATGTGATTTAATAAATGAAAAATATTTACAGATTTGTGAATTGCAAAAATGCGAAACGCAAATTAAAGCCCTCCAGTAAACAGTTTAATCTCGTCATTATGCATTACCTTCACTCTGATCTCCTATTTGATAATGTTTAGTGCTTTGCTACAATCTGTATTGTTAAAAGCGCTATATACATAAATAATAAAAAAGTAATAAAGGGAGACTCCCAACTTTTTTAGAAAGGTTTCTGAGAGGTTCTGAATTCTATCCATTGTCTTGGGCCGCAGATTTTATTATTTGTTTATTGATTAAATATCATTTAATAAATTGTTAGTTACCATGTGCTTAAACAGATGTTTATTACATTTGCTAAATAGCAGAATAATATTTTCAGATCTGTAATTTGCAAAAATGCGAAAAGCAAAATAACGCCCTCTAGTGGCTAAATGTGTGGCTAAATTTCATCAGCGCTCCTACCACTCCTAATTTTTTTTTAGCTATAATGCGTAATTCTTAGCCTAAATCAATGGAGGAGGTGACTGAAATACGCTCTATGAACCGTTTTTACGTAATGAACTCGGCACATCATTAATAAAATGGGATATTCTGAACACGTTTGGGTGTTATCGCTGCGACAAGCCAAGGCCCAGTTAAATAGGTAAACTGTATCTACCTCTTTAGGTCTCGATTGTACTAGTGTTTTTTGTTGTGCCTCCTGGGCCGGTTGGTTTAATTATTGTATGAATACGTATGTGGCCTGTTTAAACTCTTCTTTGTTTACGTGTTTTTCTACATGGGAACTGTTACTTTTCTCAGCGCATCGTCAGGGTGAACCAATCACAATCATTTGTGATTACTACATATATAAATACTTGTATAATATAATTTTACAGAAAAGCTCATGTCGGCATGTTTGCAGATATACGTCTTTTTACCATTAACAGATTTAAATGATTTTACGTTTTTGTGTACAAATGCATTCAATAAAGCAATAAAGCAAAATTATTATATTTTTAACTAAAATATAAAAGTTTCTTAATATAGTTATTTATTGGTTATTATCTTGTTTACCTTTTTTCTTTTTTGTTACTAGAATATTAAGGGAGGTTCCTATTCCTCAGTTAATATCCTCAGAACCAAAGCCTTTCTGTATTATCAGACATTCTTAGGCTACATGCATGAGACAATGCAGGTTCATGTGAGGGGTCACAGCAAAAAAAGATTCCTGTCCAACCTGAAAAGCCAGTTGGTGTCCCATGCAAAAGCTCCCATGACTCGTCACTAGGACAACCTGATGAACAACAACACACAACAAAGACCTCATAAACGAGGAACACATTGGAGAAGAAACAGCAGTGTTTGGATAGAATTTCTGATGCTGATGCAAAATGAGTTTAAAATCTAAGAAAGCCTGACCATACATGCATAGGTAAGAGTCAGTTCAGTTTTTCTAAAACAGCAGCTAACCACTGTGAGAGCAGAAGGCACTAAATAATGGTAAGAACTTTTTATCATCTATTTACTTTACATTTTTTGTAAAAAAAAACAAAAAGAGAAATATCTGGATAAAATTGTGAATATTTTTTGCATTCATTCCATAAACCCACACACTTTACAGCCTTCAGGTACTAAAAAGTCAAGATCTCAAAGTTCCAAGTCTGCAGCAAAGAGCAAAAGTAAGCTTTCTCCCAAGAAGAGGTCTGTCAGTGCCAAATCCACAAAGACAGATGTGGATATTCTGAGTCCAGCTGCCATGGAGAACGTTTACTACATCTCCCATAATGCAGTTGACTGCTTGGAGTTCAGAGGATTCGGCTGGACTGGAGCCACCAAGAAGAAAGGAAAAAAGGGCAAAAAACAAAAGAGCAAAAAATGAAACTTAGATTTTTGCCAATTAATCCTAAATATGCCTTAAAACAGTAAATGATTTACCGTAGTTAAGATGGATATTTAAGTTCTCTCAACGAATGTAAAAACTGCAACATTTGTTTTAAATTATGTATTTAATTTGCCAACCTGTAAATATTTTATATAAACAGTTTCACTTCTTTAAATGGTCATGGTGCATTATAAAGTGGTCAATTTGATTAATTTTAGCCAAAAATTAATGTTTAAAACATTGCATTTATATATCAGCCAACTCTTTATTTATTATTTTTTTTATTCTATCATCTAAAACTTGTTACATAAAACTCAATAAAATGTGACTTTTTTCCAATTCGATTTCCAAAACTGTGTAAAAGGTGTCAGACCAAACTAAACAAGGATTTTGGAATTAAAAAATATAAATAAATTCTATGACCTTGGGATGTCAGTGCAGAACATATATTAATGCTTTGATACAGAAGTCAGGTTCTCTTTATAAATAAAAACTTCTCACCAACATTCAGTAAATTAGTTATGAACTTTATTGGTAATTTGCTACAGTAGGTGTTACTCTCCCATACGAGTACATAAAATAAGCCATGTAAAACGTTACAAAAGAATGCCAGAAGATTACATGTTCAAGAAGGCCAAGTGAACATTAGCTGAAACAAAGAAATTAAAAACAGCCTCTAGCTCAATTTAGTGCTTCACTCAACATATGCATGACCTGTAACAGCTGAGAATGCTTGACTAAAGCTGGGCTTTGTTAGAAGTTTATCGGAGCGATTTTCCAAATGTACACGATCACACACACACACACACACACACACAGCTTTACAAACACAGATAAATACGGAGCAGAAGACAGGCTGCAGCGCTGAATGGCAGCTCACACGATGTCCCGGGTACGACGGATGGCACAGCACAGCAGCATGCTGAAGATCATGCCGAAGACCTGCCCAAGAAAGAAACACTGTTAATATCTGACAACAGTGCGGCTATAAAAATGCATGAGTATTTCCTCACCATGACCAAACCAATGCCAATCCCAACTCCTCCAATCACATGAAGCCTAGAGGTGAAGACCTCCTTAATAGCATCTAGGCAGTTCTGGAGTAGAAACACAAGAGGTAAAAATGGTACATGGTACAATCGCATTTAAACTGAAAAAGGCTTAAAAGATTTTTTATTCTACCGTTGTGAGTATGTTTTCAATGCCTTCCTTTTTAGGGCAGGTATCAGATGCTGCATCAAAAATTGTTCCTGTTGTTCCACAGCAATTCAACTAAACAAAAACAAACATATATTGAGTATATTGAGTTGGATTAATGACAAGATGTTTTTCTCTCCATTTATTCAAATGTTTTTTATGTTGTGGTTTGAATGACGCATAAAAATTAACACTTACTCCAAAATGAAAGCCCCGTAGAGTTTCTCTCAGTGCTTCCTGTTTAGTATCTTTGTAGGTGTTGAGCGTCTGCGTATAGAACTGCTGGACATCTGTCACGATCTGAGAAGGAGAAATTAATGCCGTAAAAAAAGAATTAACTTTACTTTAAATGGAGGATAAATCAATTGAACTGGATAATGACACTACTGTCTTTGCTAAAACTCTCTTTGAAGGCGTTTTATTATTGAGGGACTTTTGCAACTTATTGAACAGAACTGGATCAATGTTGAGCTCAGCAGATCTGTACAATGACAGTATTGTCTTTTTTTTTTTTTTTTTAAAGAGCTGATGGATTTTGTAACACTGACACTGCCATCCAGTAAACATCATACTGACTCGACCTGAAATACAATGGTCTTCTCTTCAGTGTTTTATAGCTGAAATTAAAGTCAGTTTTCATTAACACTGCCATCTTCCTTTTTATTTGTGTGAAGCTGCTTTGAGACAATCCATACTGCATAAAGCACTATTTAAATAAATGTGACGACCCTCAAATCACCCACCTTTTCCTGATTGGACAATCCCCAGATTCCAGCGGCCACCTCTGCTGCAAAAATGATGAGCAGGAACATAAAGAACTGGAGAGAGCAAGAAAAGAAGTCATCAGCACTAACAAAATACACTATAAAGTGCACTTCTCAAGTGGTCCGTTTAAATTAGGCTTGTCTGTATAAATTCATGCAAAAACTTTCATTTATTAAAAGTGCAACTACATCAGTAATACCAATGTCAAACAAAATCGGTTTTGTTTTGCGCTGTACAATAATATGGGTGGACTCACCAGTCCCAGCATGCAAGCCGATTCTTTGATTGCGCCACAGCAGCCGAGGAACCCGACCACCATCATGACGGCACCTGCCACGAGGAGGATGTAGACCCCTACGGATGGTGAAAGAGAGAACATTTATCACTTCCATGTACCATTACATTTGTATTAGTCTATGGTTGTAATAAATTAAACCTGACGAAAATGCCAATGTGTAATTTCCTTATTCTACTTTATCAGAATAAGCTATGCAAAACAAGATATGCAAAACAAACTGTGCTGTATCCACAGAAACAATGAAACGCCACCATACCACACTTAAAAAAAAATATGGGAATCCATGTTGCTATGAAGAAACTTTCATTGCTTAAAGGGTTTTTAGCATAAAATGAGTTCAGATGCTCAAATTGTTATCCACATTAATAATTTTTTTTTTTTAAAAGAACAGTTTATTTTAAGGTTAATAAAAGATTTAATGGTTCCTCCAAAACCAAAACCTATGGTGTATATAATGTAATATATATATATATATATATATTTTTTTTTTAAATGTAGTTGCATTTCTAGACAGTCTGTCACTGGGATGTTTGGCATTGCAGGACGCCCTGCTGTCATTCCAAGTGCTTTCAAAATCTCTGACAGACACTTGGACGCTTGCCCTACAGAGTTCATCATGTTTCTGGATCAGAATTCTTCTAACAAATCTTGAGAAAGGAAAATTAAACAGGCAAAACAAAAGGAGGTGGGAAGGGAGCAAACAATGCGGGTTCTGTTGGTGAGGAGGAGAAAGGCAGCTCTGTGAGGGATGATGGGAAGGGGCAGAGAGCTGGTATCGTGTGGGCCAAAGACAGCCTCCTCCAAAACAGCACTGCCATTATAACTCAAAAAAACCTGCCTCTTAAAAAACAAACATGTAGACAGAAACCCAACATCCCTGTCTCTATATTTAGGCAGTTTCCACCCTTCAAAAACGAATGGGCGTTATATCGGGGGGTTGGTTTCAGTTTAAAGTTGATTTTGCTGGTTGTTCTGTGATCTTCCTCCACAAACCAGAAGCAAGGAATTCAGTTATTGATGCCAGTCATAAAACAAACAGCTTAGAATAATAGATAGATTGCTCTGTATATTACATGTTTTTTGTAGTGGTCAAGGGATTTGTGTCACTTTAAGAACAGGCTTGTTCAGTGAATGTTTAATGACTAAGTCAGGGTGTTGTCCATCATGCTTAACAAGGCTCAGCAAAGCTATATACATATAAAATATATATTATAATAATAACAAAAAAAATTCTAATAATAATATTATATATTACTATAATAATTAATAATATATATTACTGTGCAACAGTCTTAGGCCACTAGTATTTTCACCAATAGAAAATGATTTTAAGTGGGTTGTTTCTATGTTTTGCAGTAGCATGTCAGTTGGAAATATCGGTTTACATTTCCAAACATTATTTTTGTCATTAATTGCAACTTGTGAAGTTTTCTTGTGAACTGAGTCGGTCTAAGTTTGTTCGGTCACTTCATGTGATTCCAGACAGACTGATGATGATCAGATCAGATCTCTGTGTGGAGCACTGGTGGTTGTCAGACAATAATCTCACTGCATTATTACAACTAATGACAAAAATCATATTTCCAACTGACACGCTACCGCAAAAGATAGCTCATTTAAAACCATTTTTTGTTGCTGAAAATACTAACGGCCTAAGACATTTGCACAGTACTGTATGTATATATATGCGTGTTGACAAAAGCCAAAACAACTCCTGATACATCTTTCACTTGCTTCATGTTGAATCAAAGTGTTCATGACACAACATTCACATGACAGATGGTCCGATGTCTGGAAATAGGTGTGGCTGGTTTCCATGACCACCATTATACCTCATACCCAAACATCAGCTTACAAAGAACTGATTACATAGGTGATAAAAGGGACTATCTGGAGGTTTTGGATTTTTTTTAATCACTGAAAAGTTATTGAGGGCAGAGGAAGGGTAACCTAAAAACCAGTCCAAACTCACCTGTAAGGAACACGGATGGGGCATTTTCGTCAGTGAAAATTCCTTTAGTTCTTTCATCAAGACGAAGCCAGAGCCCGACAGCTAAAACTCCTGTACCTGCGAGCTGAGGAAATAAACAAAATATATTTAATACATCTAGGAGATTTGTTTAGTTTAAACTACAGTAATCAACATTGGCAAACTGAGCAACCAAATAGAGGAAATACAGCTGCAGGCCATGAATGGAATTATTTACGAAGAAAGTGTACAGGAGATCAGATCAAAAACTTCCTTTCTTCACAGACTTTTTCAGTGCTAAATTTTGGTACAAAGGCACTACAACAAAAAAGCTGACCGACCAGATAATCTTGTTAACTTGCTTCCAGCAGCAAGACCTTACTTCCCCAAAAGAAATACAGAGAAAGAGTTATGCTGAAGTCTTGACTGACTCCGGACACTGTAACGTGACTTCCATGAATGAGTAACACATACTAGATTGCAATCGTTCTTGTTCCTACAATGTTCTCACAGGAAAAAGTTAATCAACTGCCCACACCCGAAATAAAAACACCTTTAGACTTGATTATAGTCAAAACAGATAATTTTGATAGTCTACAGACAGTTCATGTTTCATTGTTGTGCATGTAAAAAAGCTGGTGTAACTTTGTATTATCACTCAACCTTCTACGAAGTTGCACAAAGGGTGGATCAGTCAGTTTCCTTGGGTGCTTTGACCAATGACGCAACGAATACTAAGAAACAAACCAATCAAGCTAAACCAGATCACACCAAAAACCCACACATACACACAAGCATCTCTGGCACTTGACAAATTGCACCGCAATCCTCCAGTTTCCTTCTGTTTTGGAAAACGCAGTCACAAATGAGTCACTGTGACTCACTGCCAGGGGTGTGGAGGCTTGTCCCTCAAAGATTCCCAAAGTGATCCTGACTTTTTCCATCCACACACAATGGGAGTTACAGATGGGTGGGTTCTCTGTTTCTTAGTTTGTTCACTCACCACAAAGTCCAGGCTTCAAAACCAAGATCCCTTGGAACTGTCATCCCAATGTTTTCTTATTTGTTCTGCTATACGCGTGCATATTTTTTTTTCTTTTGTTAATTGCTGGTTAAAATGTTCCAAACACATTTTCATTTGACATTTAAAGTTCAACTGGCTTAAATAAAATGTTGTTAACAGTCACAAGCCACTAACACTGTTCTAAAACAGATACATTAAACTAGATGAACCAGCATTTCTAAAAGATACTGTCTGAGTGACCACAGCTTCTGTTTAAAAAGCATGTAAACAAGAATTTATATACAAAATGTTAAGGACCATTTGTCTCTCAAAGAGCAAAGCTTGTCATACACTTAATCAAATACAGATAAAGTCAGCAAACAAACACAAAGTATGGCACATAAACAAGTAACTAAAAACTTTTGTACCCTTATAATAATAACATTCAACCCACATTTACATTTCAGTGTGACTATGCTCCCTTTTTACTCTACAAACGAACTGTTGAATGAACATGTGCTCATGTAACGAAGTAAAAACACCTACCCAAAAGATGAAGTTGAACGCAAAGAGCAAGTATTTAATGCACTGAAGACCACCCGCTGCCATGGCTAAAAAGTAAGCGCTGTTTTAAGAGAAAACACTCGATGCTGATCACCTGAGACGTGCTTACTTTCAAGCTTAAAACACAGAGGGAGTGAACGAAACAAAATTTCCGGCAGGCCGCACCCTCCTACCTGGCCTTTTGTCAGAGGAAAAGGAGGAGGGGCGAAACCACTTTAGATTTTCTGTGTCACAGGAAAGTACTGAGGAAAATTGCCACAAAAGTGACACGCCACTTTGTCAGGTGGAACAAAGAGCCAACCCATTTTAGTAGTATATAAATGGAGTATAAAAAGTATTAGATCCACATGGCATTAGTTGCCAAAACTGCATGAACACAAGCTGATCAGGTTCAAATTTTCATGTAACTCGAGCTGTCCCTCAGGAACACTGGGAAGTCACAACACAGCCATTGTCCCTTTGCTTGACACATTTTCACTCTTTAAGTGAACAGACAGGTTAGTGTCAGGAGTCAGGAAGCAGACTGAAGATTATCCTACTGTCATGCATTATTTTATAAGGCCTACAAATGATCAGCTTTTACTAAAATTATCCTGAAAACCTGTTGCAGCCTGTACACAATCATCTACATGCCTTCTGCCCTCTAATTGTTCAAAGCTGGAGTTTTTGTTCTAAAAAACCCAGGTTGTGGATTTTTTAAATCTTTATTAATGGTCCTTATGAAGTAAATGTTAAATTAAACTTATTGTTAGTAACATTTAATGATGAACACTTATTGGTTTGGAGCAATTTAGTTTAGTCAATTATCCTTTTTTTTCTTTCTTTTTTTATCATTTAAAATCCTGTTAAAATGTCAGTATCAAAATATGATACATCTGGCTTCTGTGGAACATTTTTACACATCTCTAAATCATCATGCATTAAATTGCTAAAATATATTTATATATTAGCATAATAAGACATTACTGGGAGCAGAACAACTGATATTTACATGCATTTTTATAAAAGTAGTGTGCTATATTGTTGCTATAGAGATCTTGTTGATTGATATTACAAGCTATCAAAATTTTATATCTTTGCCAATACAAATATCAGACTCCATATTCTCCTGTCTCATACTATATGGGCCATAAACACCTGATGTATTAAACATGATAAAAAAACAACAAAAAAAACCCATAAAAAACAAAGACATATACTTAATATTTTGTCTAAAGTTTTAATAAAGTTCAATAAAAAGTACTATTATTTTTATGTCAGACTTTATAGGGCCTTTGTAGGTGTGGACAAATCTTAGCAGTCCAGAAGATCCAATTTCTCTATATAAACTTGTTAGTGCTAATATTGATTACTTTCCTATTTTACATCCTTTGTGGACAACATATAACTTAATTGGTTCCTGTCCTCATTTCATTCTTTGTGAGATCTAATGTTTACATACATTTATATTTCAACCCTGCGCCTAAATTTAACCTCACTCATGGGATGCATTAGGGATGTGGTTGCCTAGCAACAGGTATGCAAAACTTGACGTTTTTCTCAGTTAGAACAAATTACCATCCTGGACATGGAATAGCATTACATTTTTAGCCTGAAACATGTTTTTTCGTAAACCGTCCAACTAATAGTACAAAATCTCTCAAAGAAATACATACAATAGCAGTTTAAACAAAAGTTATTTGTTTTGACTTTAAGTTCTGCACATATTTTGCTTCCCCGGTGCCATTAAAGTCATATTTTGAATCAAACTATGGCAAAGTTTTAGCTCATGAATATTAATCAGGGCATGCTGACGTTCCTTGATAACCTTTCTGGAGATTACGCTCACGTAATCTAATTAATAGTCAGTAAATAATAAATAAGTAAATATTTTTGTAAAAAAATAAACAAACAACATTTTTAAGGAATATGTTAGATAGTAGAGTTTTATAAAGAAATAATTCGCCAACAAATCAACGCAATTGCGATTATATCCCTACACTTCTCACCAATCCAGCCGCCGTACAATACGTTACGTAATTAATATTAATAAGCTATGCCTTCACCATAGTAAGAGACAGAGCTTTTCGAAACGACAATGACAGATCAATTCATCACATCAGATATCAGCCGTTATCGTGGTACATTTTTATGTTAAATAATCAAAGTATTTTTATAGTTTTGTCTAAAAAAACTAATTAAAAGTCTAGCCTACTGTTTAGGCAGACTAGCAAATTAGACAGTGTGTCACACTTTAACCCAATAAATTAACATTTAGGAGTGAACTGTATTAAACTCACCCAAAATATGAAATTAAAGATGAATATGATGTATTTGATGCATTGCTCTCCACTGGACAGACCTGCCTTGGCCATCATGTACATCCAATTTTTAAACCAAACACAGAGGAACAGAAGTCTTGTTGTTCTCAGATGTTTAAATTCCCAAAGGTCTGTGTTTGTCCTTGTGTTGCTTGTCCGTGGCTCAATGCTGCTGCCCTCAGGGGAAGTGACTGTTTATAACGGTAAACTCCCACCTCTCATATGAGAAAGGGAGAAGCTCTGAAGTCAGTCGCATTCCCTTATATTTCTGTCTTTATTCTTTATTATTGATGACCGCCCTATGTTATGGAAATGATAATGAAGTAATGTATTTGTATGTAGCCTATGGCAAAAAGAAAGATAATGGCATTTGTAAAAGAACATGATCAAATTATCCTCTCATGACCTTTCTGTCTTGTTTTCTGTGCTTTTTTTTAGACTGTGTGGCTCTTTCACAGAATGCAACACTAGATAGATGGTGTCCTGTCTTGCGTTAACTCTTTGCACCTCTCTGTGGCATTTCTCAGCATATAATCAGTTTTAAGCGATCAGTGGTTGTCACCTTGATCAGCACACCACTAACTTGCAAACTAGTGCAACACTAACAAATAATATCATAATATAATCAGTGATATTTAATTAAAGTTGATGTTTGTTTATGTTGCAAAAAAAACCTAGATAACAACATTCTCAGAGCTTACCTTACTTTCTGGCAATCTTCACTCAATGTTATTCCAGTAAGGTTAATAGAATATTCATTCAAAGTTATCTGGTCTCAAATGTTTTCAAAATGTCAGCACAAAAAGCATGACCTGTACATCATGTACATAACAAATGTTTAACATTTTTAAAATATTGGCACTATGGAACTTATCCATAGCGTTTGCAAAAAAACTAAAATGGAATGTTCCTGTAATTTTCACTTGACAATTTTTTTGACTATTTTAAAACTGCATATTTTGAACATTCAGTGAACATTCCAGAATAAATTGTCATAAGGCAAAATGTTCTTAGAACATATTTTTGTTCCAGCTAGCAATGGGTCTCCTTAATGTAATTTTTACTCAAAAATAATCAATACAGCCTTCTTATTGAAACCACTTTACAGCAATTAACAAACTATAAATTATAATGTCAAAATCTCCCCTCAGATGAGAGCATGGATGATGCTTTCCTCGATAAGATAGTGTATGTTAACAGGATGTCAACATCACATGACACATCAGCAAGTAATGGCCCAAACACTTAGTGGTTTTCTTTAGCCTACAGTAATGTACTAAATTCTCAAAACTCACAGTTTAAGCCATGTTTATTAAAGCATTCCACCCCACGTGTGGCATTTGTGGAAAACACAGATAATGCGGATAATTAACATGCACTGCTACCTTATGCAATGATTACTCGTGGTTGCTTCCACACTGAACATTTTCTGCTCTGTTTACAGGGTTTGTCCTCTGTCTAATTATAGAAGTTCTTTGCTTTGATTGATTTTTCCTAAAGCTGGTGGTGCCGGCTCTGCGGATAGGCGAGTACAGTGAGGATGACAATTTCGCTGCAGATGAAAGGAGCCCATTGTCACAGTCAGAGCAGCACACTGCTTCATCCCCCAGTGTTATGACACCCGTCCATCTCCGTCTGTGATGCACGTCACCCTTAGCAACAACAAAACAATGACTGTCAATCATATTGCCAGGGTCTCAACGAGATATTATATATTTATTATGGAATGATGTGAAATTCTATTTACTTCACAAAGCCCGTCAGCAAGGCAGATGGAAAAGAACTGAGTCAAAATGTTTCTCACCTCAGCATCCCAGATGCTCATTAAATTCAATGGCCTCTGCTCACGAATGGAGGTTAATCATTTAGGCATGAAAATCCAGAAAATTAAATCAGACACAAGACCCCAGAGTGATATTTCACCAGTAATTGCATTTTGAGATTACTGGGTAAACAACGTCAAAATCAGATTAGCTTTAAACTGCTATTTCAAGCATGTAGGTTTGTGTGCACATATTTCCCCCATTTTCACACATTGCCAATTTATGACATTTAATCTTATCTGCATCATTGTATAAGCAAACATCCTCTTTTGCTCTTTCGCTTATTTTTAGTCATACTCTAAAGGTCATGTGGTGTCTACCACATGACCTTTCACACTACTACCCACTAAAAACAACAAAAAAACGTTACCATTTACTCATTTCTTTGTGTGGAATGCATATTTTCTGTGGAATGCAAAGAATGTTGGTATTTAATCAGTTTTCTTTCCCATTGACTTCCAATGTCTGGACACAAAATACGACAGCGATCAATGGGAACAGAAGTGGTTTGGTTAACAGCAATGTTAGAAAATTTCATCTTTTATGGTGATATTTATAATATGTTCACGAAATTTGAAATTCAACAGATTGATTCTCAACGAGAAGGGAAAAGGAAAATAAGGGTCAGTTTGAGGCCTTTTGTGAAAGGACCTCTCTTCAAAACAACTCTGTATTCATAGTGGCACAAAGACAGTTTAAAAAAAAGGGCTCTTTTGAGTTTGGGACATTGGAGGCAAGTGGTGGGTAAATGATGCTGCTAATGTCGCCCTCTTGTGGTTCTCAAACATTTTTGGGAAGAACATACTATTGGTAATTTTTAGACATATGAGTGATAGTCAGATTGCAATGTTGATTATTGACCACATGAGGGCACACACTGCTAAAAATTCTGATGACTTTATCAAAACACAACCAACCTTTTTTTAACCACAAGAGTGTGCTAATGTTGCATCATATTCACATCCCCAAACCTCTTTAGATGGAATCTGTTGTTAATTCACTGTTGGTTTGCCTGTTGCATAGTTGCCTTCCATCAATGTCTTGCCTTAACCTCCCACCATATGTATAGAACATGGATGAATAAAATATATACATATTAGAATCATGCCTTTAGATTGCAAATCCCTACATTCCCAATGGGCCAAATCTATCCCAAATGTACCCTCCAGAACAATGTGAGTAATGTAAAGCATATATGTCTATAAGCAGAAGGTGTGAAATGAATGAGAGCATCAAGGCTGATTTAACGGACAGGCTATTGAAGAGTTAAACATGACATACTCCCCATTCTTTTTTTCCAAGAGGAAATCAAGCAAATCGAGAGCAGTTGTGTGGGTGAGCAGGCGAGGGGTATAAGTGCCGTTTCTGAATTGAAGGAAATTCCACGTCTCCTCACTGATCTGAATGTGTAGAGTTCCCATAGACCTAAATATAAAACGTAACCTGGCAACATGAAAATCATAAAAATTGTTTGTTTAAATGCATGTTTTACTGGGCTGCTGATTATGTTATGTATGAAAGATCTTCACATATCAGTGAACAAAAATATGTTCTAATAACATTTTGCCAATGTTCCTATCAAGGAGAATGTTAGTTTTGAATGAAATGTTTAAAGTAGTACTACTCACTAATAAAAATGAAAGAAAAATCTGTTACCATTTACTCATCTGAGATGTCATTCTCATGACTTCTCTTTCTGTGGAACACATATTTTACAGAACGTTGGTAACTAAACTAATTTTTAATAATGTTCTAAAAACTATAACACAAAACATTTTTTTAGATGAATGTTTGTCTAACTTTGTGATTGTGTGTGTTATTGTGTTGTTGATTACTTGTTGTAGAATATTTAGAGACTATTTGCGAAGTTGATGGAATGTTTCTTTACTGAATGTACTTTTTTTTTTACTTAAAGGGAATGCTAGAAAAAAAATGCTATGTTTTATACATATATATATATATATATATATATATATATATCTTTGAGAGAACCTTGCTAGAACATTAGCCACATTTCTAAGAACATTTGCTGGGATAAAGGCTGCTGGGCCTAATGACATAATTACACTGAATGGGGCAGGTGCATCATGCTGTCAGCTAAAATAAACACTCCAAGACATTAATAACGTCTTTGACATTTCCACAGAATCTGCTTCAGTTTTTAATAGGTCTCTCAGTATTTAATGGGTCCATTTCTGGTGGACCTGGATGACAAGTGGGCTTTGTTCATCCGTGACAGAAGGTCCTGGAAATTAGTTAAAGTTTGGCACAATCATAAGCCCTCTCTCTCTCCAGCAGTCATGGTATTAAATTAAGCCTGGCCAAAGCCTGGAGAGGATTTTGTACCTTCACAGTCTCCAAGCATTCCATACCTGGTTGCGCTTCAGCTCGCCGGCAACATGGCTGTGAATAAATCCTGTTCGTATGTAGGTAAGTCATGGCAAACCCGTTGACAAATAATTGGCTAAACAGAGGCTGACAGCGCTTTAAAAACTCCTGTCTTTAGATATAAACTGTGCCAGAGCCATTTATCCGAACGGTTGTGCTCTGTCTGGATAACAACATGCTGTTGACAACCGTAAACTGTACATGGACAATGAATAATATTTACTGCTTGTATACAATGCAAGTGCCTGTGTAGGTGACATTTATTTGAATCTAAATAATAAATATTTAAATGACCTATATTTAAATATTACTATAAATATTTTGTTTTGAATAAAAATACAACAAATTGTTTATTTTAGTGGTACTGAATATTGTTTATGTAGATGGATTGCCTTTTTTGTGTTTTTAAAGTACAGAAAGAAGGCCATCAAGATTTTAAAGATTGAGATCTTTTAAAAGTTAAAGTGCATCCTTAACCCTGTGTAGTCACATTTTTGGAGAAAGATTACTTTAAAGGTTAAATGTACAGATATTCATTGATATTAAAACTTTACCTTTTTTTAAACAGAGGTGAATAACTGTGTTCTGAATGGAGTCAGCACTGCCTTGAGTGAGTCCTCCTCTATCTGCAGTGATTTAAAGGAAGTATCTGAGATTGAAGTCATGAACTCCATCAGTTGCACATTTGATGATCCATTTGCCTTCATTGAAGAGTCTTGGGATCATGTGAGTGGCCTACTGAACATATTTATGTGGCAAATAATTTTTTATGTGTTTGTAGATTACTTTAAAGAAATAAAGTGTAAGTATAGTTGGCTATAATAAAGAAATCTACAAATAACTACTAACAAGAACACTTTCCTGTAAGTATTATTGGTCGCTGTGCAAGGAAAACTTCATATATCCAAAGAAATGTTTTTTTAAATTTATTCAAGATAATTTCAGGGATGTTCACTTGAAAGAATGCATGAGTATTATAAAATGTCTATGCTATAAGCGGTCTGTTCTCTAGAAGCATGAAAAGTTTGAAAAGTTGTCTAACTGCCAAATGTGATAGAAAATAAAAAGCAATCTACATAGTTTCTGAAGTGATCATTTTCAAATAAGTGTTTCCTGGAAAAAAAAATGCAATCTCAAAAGTTACAAAATTATTTATGAGTAGACTAAAAATAAACATTATTTTCTTAGTGATATACTGTTAGAATTTCATTAATGTGTTACTCCATCAACAACTAATAATAATAAAAAATATTCTTAATTTACCTTTTTGTTTAACAATTTTTCTTTAGGCTATTACTTTAGAAGTAAACACATTGTGCTTATAACAGTTGGTAATGACAATTAACAGAAACCAGCCTTTTAAGATGCAGATTAACAAAGTTATTGAACGCGGAACTCCCAGTGTGCGAATATAAAACCATCTTTACCACATTCCCGAATCCTAAATATTAAGCTCAAATCAAGCACTATTTAGATTCGCGATGCAATAAACGGATATTTGCGGAATGTATTTTTTCTTCTTTTTGGGTCTTGAACCTGTTGGCGACTCCATCTTTACGCACGCGCGAGAGTCCCTCCGGCGCGTAATGATGCGCCCAGGCGCTTGGAAACGCGCAGGTATTCCTCCAGGGATAATTAGTCAGGGACAAATCAGAAGTTTCTGTGGAGATGCGTTCTGTTGTGCGTGAAGCAAAGCTTTGCGCTTCCCAGTCAACGGTGCCAAAATCAGACAGACGGATGGATTTCATGCTTTGCGAGTTCGGTGGATAAACAGAGGGAAAGATGGATTGTGGTGTCTCTGTAGGGTGACATCAGAAACGGGCATGCCACCAGAGACACACACAATTTTCCAGGGACGCCGAGGAGCTGTTGCTGTTTCTTATCGTTTTTGTGTTTTTCCTTAAGTGTGACAACATGCTGCAGACAAGTGAAAACAAGATACACGTGAGTATGCTTTTGATTCCTCTAGATTATTACTACGAGAATATTAGCCGCAATATTCAAACAGGTTAGCATTAGATCTACAGCCAGTAACTTGAATGAAGGGTAACCCAGATGGTATCAATGAAAAGTGGCTATTTCAATTTAAATTGAAGTGTATTGAGAGCATCCAAATTAAGAAGCAATAGTCTGACCTACATCTATCCTCACCATACTCCCTCCCCCCTTTCTCCTGAGTTGAATTTGATATGCACACACTGCTGTTGAGCACTGAGCCTGGGTACATTATATTCTCCTCTCACCTGTTCAGGTGGCCAATAACCTGATGGACATGGACCAGGACCCTCGCAAACGGCTGTACTTTGCTGATGGACGAAGGAAAGTGGACTATGTGCTTGTGTACCACTACCGAAAACGTTCCTCCATCAGGGGGTCTCCTAGCCAACACAGACTGTCCATCATCTCCAATGGAAGTTATCCTTTAGGAGTGGAGGAGAAAGACCCAGAGGGAGGGAAGGAAGAACCTGTGGAGGTGGTGGTGGACGTCGGACCCCCAGACCCTGCCGATGGAGAGAAAATCATAATCCGAGAGGAGTTTGAGGGTAATTTAAAGGACGCTGGGTTGGAAATTGAGCGTGATAAAGATGTGAGTAGAAACTGACTAGATCTTATTTGTGTGGGTTTAACATTCCATCATTTGAGAATTAACTGATTTTGCTTCAGCCAGATTTTTTATCCTTGTAAGGTCCACATCTGGTGTTGATTTTACAGAAAGCTGTAAGCTTTAGATCAGCCGAGTAATGCCTTGTCAAAAACAATATAAGTCATTTCTTCTTAGAGTGACAACTTCTATTCACATCTTAGATTTTAGGAAATAAGATCTTGACCGTGAAAATTGACTCCAGTTTGATTTTCATAAAGACTGTTTGCTTAATAGTGTGTGTGTGTGTACGTGAATTATGAGCTAGTCGGTCTTTCCAAGTCTTACTACGCAGCCTAGTATTGGATAGAGTTACCATATCACAGGGCATCAGACCAACTTGGGAATCATCCATGTATCGTGGTTTTGTTATGTAAGCCATTACTCTTAAAGATGGCCCATTATGAAGTAATTGGACTGTATTTGTATGGTATTAATGGTCCCAAATGAACTCTTCTTCATCTGCTGCTAGTGAGCTTGTTTTTATATCGTATCTGGGGAATCAGGTGAACTCTCCTTACTTAAAAAGCTAATTGACATGCATTCTAATGAAAAACTGTCTTGTAGACAATAGGAGAAAACACGTTGTTATTGTGCATCTCTGTCTTTGTGATCATTTTGTACTGCATCTGTAGGGTGATTAGACTGTGAGTGCTTGTGGTGTGAAGCCAAGTAAGATTATCAGGCTGGTAATAGTAGTGATTGTCTACTCTCTCTCAGAAGAGCTGTGAACCAGCCTTTGACAGCACACTGAGTTAACTGTACCCTATCCTGAAAGGGACCAAATTTCTGCTCTAAATTTAACTGTTTGCTATTTGTCGTCGCTGTAAATGACAGATTCCCTATTTTTGAACTCTTAATCATCTGAATCGGAGGTGTTTTTAACATGCATCGTGTCTGTTTTTATTAAAAACCCAATGGAAAGCCTAGTAAGGTGGCAAGATGTGCCTGCAGTGACACGTTTTGTCATGACGGCTTTCATCATCATCATTATTATCGTGATCACTGAACCTTGATTCAGCAGCCATCTCCTGCTTTGTCTGATCACAGTCATTACATGATGTTTTGTCCCGGCCGGTGTTTTCAAGGTATGCTTTATGACCGCTACAAATACGTGCAGTCAGACGCTCTGAATTATTCAGCTGGTAAGTGAAGTTTGATTGAAGACAGTCTGAACAGGGACAGCGGGTCAAGTCACACCTTAGGAGCACATCTCACCTGGTGTTCCTCTTATCTTTGCACATCGTTACAGTTTACTATCACTCTGGTGAATCTCAAATAACTTTAGGCATTTTAGAATAGTTTAGTTTTGGTTTATTGTTACATGCATGAGGAGCTTAGGGGATTGACTTTATAGAGAGTGAAGTTTTGTTTTGAATATCTTCAATGCTCAAGGGGACGTCGCTGCTGCTGGTATCATGTTTCAGTGGCTGCGTTAGCTGTGTTTGTTTGTCTTAATAGTCCTGGTCTGATGAATAACATTGGCTTTCTATAGTGGCAATAAAAAAACAAGCCTAAAAACAACAAAAACAGAGGGAAGATGTGGAGAGAATGTTAATTTGGCATCAATTTGCACAGCTATTTTTTTTCTGTAGGGGTCCATGGCGAAACAACCTGTTTATTTTAGGGTCAATTTCTCAATGATGCAAATATTCATGTATGATGCATAGAATTAACTGAAGATTCAAGATTCAGCATTCTTATGCTCTTTAGATGTGTTATCGGCATCATTGCTGTCAATGACAACAAGTGAACCATCATCTTGTTCGCAGGTCTCTGACGTAGAGTCTAGTCTCATGTCCTTGAGGTGGAGTCCAAATCAAGTTACATCGTCTCATTTTTTATGTATTGCAGGCTAATTTGAGTAATCTATAAATCCACACAATAGAATTTTGTTTCATTTTCTGAATGGCAAATGAATGGGTAACTATGGTACCTGGAATTTGTTTTCCCTCAAGCCATACCATGCTGAACCTACATTTAACAATATGTATTTACATTTCTGTATAATGCTTTATGTAGCACAAATTCAGATTTGCAAGTATTTTCTAAAGTAGATGCCAATGCATCTTTCATTATGATCTATTAATACACCAAACCAGTTTAAGTTACCATGTTGACAACCATCTTACAAGAGTTACGGTATGCAAAAGAGGCTCCCTTTTATATGAACAATGTTTGCAAGTTTGCAATTGTCAAACTATTTATGTCCACCTCAAGTTTGAGTCTGAGGCTAGAGTTTGCATCACTGATGTAAGCCATGGATTCTTAGCAATGTATCCATTCATAGGGGTTGTTTCTCAACTCTTTGCTTGAGTTAATTATACCAAATGTCAAAGACAGGGTTCAACCTGTCATGAAGAACCGTTTCCGCTCACTGGTCTTTGGGAGCCCCTCAAATGTCAGTCGCAGCCGGATTCTGTAGTGATGGCTCCCACTCAGACTGTGCTCAAATCGACCTAATTGCCTTACCCTGCTGAGATGAAGTACTAATTGGAATATCTTATCCTAATTAACCTTCTCAGATCCACATGTTATTTTTATCTCTCCTTTGTGAGTGTGTGTGTGGAGGGGGAAGAGAAAAAAACACCCGTGGTGTTGGAACGCAGGGGACAGTGAGGATGTCCTCAGGTTTCCATCATCTCTTTCTGTCTCATCACTCTCATCTCAATGTCTCTTTCAGTTTCATCTTCCTTTCTTTTTAACACATGCTTCTCTAGATGGCATGACTGACCAATGCCAGACAGATACGGTTACTGTCTGTCATCTCTGTATGGGCACGATGCAGCTTCAGTGTTAGGTTTCATGGCTACAACTTTCAAAAAGAGATCATTACCATACCCCCCAAGTTTATGTAATATATATAGTTCCTTTTTAGGGGGTCTTGGATGGGCTTGGTGACAATCTGCCACTCTTTTGACATTAATACTGCCTATTCTAGGTTATTTTCAATGTAAGTGTTTGTGTTTGCATGCTGTCAATTACCACAGGCAATAATTTCCACAATATGTTTAAAGGAATGTGAAATGCATTTATGGAAAAACAATTAGAAACCTACGAGGCAAGTGGTCAGCTCTGCAAATTAGCGTTTAAAATATGCAAGTAAAACCACATAACTGCTGTAACTGAATCTGTAAACTAAAATGATCTCACCAAAAAAAAGGACAACTTGGCAGCTTAAGTAACATATATTTGCATTTTAACAGTAAAATTCCTGACCTAAAAAACATAGACCCCCCAGTTTCACAGACAAGGCTTAAGCTAGTCCCAGACTAAATTGCATGTTTGAGCTACCTCAGATGAAAATATCTTGCTCTGACATATCTTAAAACATGTCAGTGTCATTGTTCTGTGTTAAGATGCACACCTGTGATATTTTCTTATAAGGCATTTTTAAGTTGCTTAAATATCTTAATTTAACCAATGCCTAGTCCTGGCTTAAGCTAAGCCCCATTTGTGAAACCGGGCCATAATGCATAAAGTACTGGCCCTCTGGTTTAGTCATCTTCTCTTAAAAAAGTTTTTTATTTTAGTTTTTTTACTATTTTAGTTTCTCTTATTGTATTTTTTTAATTCATAAAATGACACAAATCAAACTGGAGGCAGTATGTTAATCTTTTCAATTCTTTCCCCAGAACAAGGGTCATGGTCATGCTTTCATCCGGCTACATGCGCCTTGGCAGGTGTTAAGCAGAGAGGCAGAATTTCTGAAGATAAAAGTGCCCACCAAGAAGGTAAGACATAGCAGAGCTCTCTCTTATTCTCAAAACAGACCCGAGTCCCTCAGGATGTCCTTATGCGAGTTCTCCACAAGCCCTCACCAGTCCCTGCATGCGTTATGTAGTGTGTCTCTGATGTATGCAAGGGAGAGAGGGAAAAGCACAAATAACTAATGCTGATTGTTAGTCTACTTATTTTCTGCCAATTTTTTACCATAAAAACATTGTCTCTTGTTCAGAGCTACGAGTTAAGAGAAGAAAAAGGTCTGGCCGCCACCATGAACGAAGTGTGGCGGAAGTTAAATCAACCGTTCCAGCCTAAAGTGCCCCATCAGGAGCAAGAACACAGCCGTACCAAGTTCCTTTCACACTGTTTCTCCCGGGACAAGCTCCACCTGTGAGAACCTGCTGTGGTTGGGGTGATGTGGGGTTAAATGTCATCAGGGGCCACATGGGATTTTGTTCCTTTCTTAGAGGACTTGACAGGATTTGTTTGATTGCCAAAGGAATCTGGGTAACCCATGGATGTCTTATTGCTATTTTGGGCCTTTTTGCAGGTACAACATCAAGTCAAAGGACACCTTCTTTGACAACGCCACAAGGAGTCGAATTGTGAGTATCTATTGCTTTGCTCTTGAAATTTCTTTACAGCTGTAATAGTACAATGTAATACGTGTTCTTTGGATGCTGAGAAGAGAACATGATATACAAGAGGGAACAAAAGTTATTTGTTAGCAGCAGGAGATTGCCGTCTCCAGGCACCATTCTAAGAAACCAATTCCGCCAGGGTTTTTCTAGGTACAATTTTCAGGTGTCTTGTTTGCTTGGTATCTCTCTCACTCTTTCTCTCTCACTGTCTGTCCCAGGTGTATGAAATCCTTAGACGCACCGCCTGCACACGGACCTGCCAAACCATGGGTTAGTAATACATTAATCCATAACTTAAGCACGGACTAGCATTCGGGGAATCCTCAGGACAGTCAGAGCCAGAATGAGAGCTTTGGATGCGGGCATGGTGCAGTTGGGACAGTGTGCAACACAAGCCCATGCCATATGCTCCCTTGGAATGAGTCACCACACAGACGGACCACCAGGGGCTACTGGGAGATCGAGGCTATCCGGCAGAAGGGATGGCTTGGTGCTCTCTTTAGTTCTCCAGCCGTACCCCTCCTCTTCTTTCCATCTCTCATACTTTCTCTCACTTGGTTTTGTACAAACTGAGTAAATTGGGTCATAAAGTTCTAGGATTGGGATCCGAATTGAAGCCGGGTCCATTGAGGTGGAAAGAGGGGGGCGATGGGTAGTGGTGGTCTTTCCAGCTTGTTGCTGGGGAGCTACTTTATTAATTGAGGGCTAATCACCAGAGCGTACGTGTCGTTCCTTTGAGAACTGATTAATTACTTTGATTAAAGCCTGTGTTCCACATGTCAGCTGTCTTCTGCCTCGAGGACTCAGGCTGCCGGCTTTCCAAAAGCAATGGAGTTGGGTCACTTTAAAGTCAAAGCAGTCAATCATTATTTCTGGGTATTTTAAGGTGCCCTCTTTTTTGCCTCACAGGTATCACCACATTGATAGCCAACGGGGTCTATGATTCAGCGTTCCCGCTACACGATGTGAGTGTGTTTTTTTAGGATCCCTTTGCCATTCGTTCTGCTGTCAGGTTGGCTTGAAGTGTGTTTTTGTATGATTACAGGGAGACTTCCACCCCAGTGGACAAGCTGAGGGGAAGAACGACAGACAAGTATGCTGCTATTGTGTTTTATTTTTATGCAATGAATCAGAAAGGAGAATGTGATTAAATTCTGTGTTTTTGTTGTACCTTTTCAGCTGTTACATGATGAATGGGCAAGATACGGTGCTTTTTACAAGTATCAGCCTGTTGATCTTATCAGGTAACTCTCAGATCACTTTGACACATTGCTTCAGGTCAGAAATGCCCAAACCATCTGGCCTAACATGTCAGGATAAAATTAGAAAAAACATGCAATTTATCATGCATATCTTAATTTCTAATTCGTAGTTGGATATAGTACAACATTTACTATTTGCACACAGTCCTTTGTAGTAAAAGGTTTTGGCACCGCTGATGTTGATTGATTGATTGCCGCAAGCAACACAGACTCCCAATGTTTTCTGTATAACTTTTAGGAAATACTTTGGTGAGAAGATAGGTCTCTACTTTGCCTGGCTTGGTGTCTATACTCAGCTTTTAATCCCTGCGTCTGTGGTGGGCATCATTGTATTCTTCTATGGCTGGGCCACTGTGGAAACAAACATACCTAGGTACGTGCCAATAAAGCCCACCGAGGGCTGGGCATGGGTCCCTGTTGTGGGTGGCCACATGACAGCTGCCAGCTTGAGAGTAAGGGACTATGATTATTATATTTCGCTGATATTAAAGTGATAATGAGAATCAAGGAACATAGTTCTGGTGTTTATGTGGTTTCCTGTGATTCATGGGACTAATTTATGCTAGAATTGCAAGTGCTTTAAGTATGTGCTCAGCATGCATTTGTGACTGGAACATCCTTGGGGAGAACAGGGAATATTGTGATCCTTTTAAATGTTATTACTTGTTTGAGTACACAGCGAGCCAGACGGTATTATGTTTGAGAATGCAATGAACGTTTCTGTCCAGTGCAGCTACATTTTCTGAGGTCACAAGATAAAATAGTGTTGCATTTTTAATTGATATTTTAGACACTGGGCCACGTCGATGGATGAACACACTGCACCATATCAAGGCTATAATTAATTTATTTCATTGTACTGTTGAACGGCCGTGTCTAATTTTGTGTGTTTCTGCCAGCCAGGAGATGTGTGATGAGGATCAGAACTTCACTATGTGTCCCCTTTGTGATCGAGCATGTGACTACTGGCATCTGAGCACAGCATGTGGCACGGCGCGTGCCAGCCATCTCTTTGACAACCCGGCCACAGTGTTCTTCGCCATCTTCATGTCCCTTTGGGGTATGTTTCATTATCTCACCATCTATTGTTTTATACCTTTAATTGCATGCATTGATCAGATGTTTGTACTGGACAACTTATGATTAACTTGCACTCATGGTTCCAAAAGGGAATTTTTGTGAAAAAATATATTTAAAGATCAATTTTTGGTTTTTCAGAGAACCTTTTAGTGAACAGTTAATTCAATTTTTCTTTTTAAACAGATTTTAAAAATCTACAGAATAAATTTTCACTATAAGGAAAGTTATTTGTGCAATGTGTATTTTAAACGGTACATCTCAGGACCCAAATTTCTCCAGTCTACTACATTCTATCTTTGTTTTCAAACATAAGAAGGACAGACCTAGTTTAGACGTTGGCCACTTTTGTATATTATTGATACAAAAGATCTGTCCTGTTGCTTTAGATCTGTCCTGTTGAATATGAGACCAATTTGAGCAGCTAGCATTAATGTGTGGAAGTGCTGCTGTCCCTATAGTGATGTAGTTGAAGGGATGTTGAATGGCTAGAGAGTAGTGTTACCTCTGTCTATCACTGCCTGTGTCCACGGGCCCGGCTGATGAAGGCATTGTGAAACCGCTCAATTCCTGACACTGCCCTGTCTTTGGCACCTGCGTGGGGTAGCAGAAGCTATACATTATTACTCATACAGAGACCCCCAGCAGGGTGTAGAGAGACTGCATCTGTTCATATGTAGATGAATTAATTACTCATGCAATGCGGTTTCAGAGCACACACACTGCCTTGGTTTTTGCTGTTTGGTTGAATGTGAATTTTAAGGGAGAATTCACCCCTTTTCTTTCTTCTGTGTATCTGAAATAGCTATATGTTTTTAATATAATCATATTGACTAAAAGTGAAAAGAGCATGATGAACATTCTGCTAAACATCTCACTTTGTATATGATAGAGGAAAAAAGATCATAAATGATTGTAATGAAATGAAAGTAATTTTTGGAAAATTATTTTCACAAAATGATGAGTATTTGGCTGAACTTAAATTAATCATAGAGAGTTGTTGATATTCTGACTAAAAGTGCATATAAAAATCAACATTTACACACAAAGCATGATGGGAAAACATGTTTTATTTTTTAAATTTAACAGAAAAAGTATCTTAATATTATACATTTTCATTCAATTGATTAAGTAAATTGGTTGAACATGATGAAATCTTGATAGAATTATTTTGAATTAACTTGTTTTATTGAAGTACACTGAACTAGCAGGATCATTTATTTTTTCAGCATTCCATTAATGGTTTTGTAAATGAGATGTGATTTATCTTACATTAAGAAATGACACTTTGCTGCTTATAAGTCATCTTTTGTTTTTCTTTTCCCACATGGCTTATATTTGTCAGTACTTGTTTGCTGAATGTCTCATCTCTCTCTTTAGCTGCCATGTTTCTAGAGCACTGGAAGCGCAGACAGATCAGTCTGAACTATAGCTGGGATCTGACAGGCATGGAGGAGGAGGAGGTACGTTCACACACGTACATAGTCACATTATGTTACTCACTGCTCGCTATTGTTTGTCTGGATTCCAGTGCACTGACCAAGAGCTGATTTCAAAGACAGTGTTTCTTAACACTAACCAACTAAAAATGACTAACTCTGACTGTTATGTGAAGTGACATAATGGTGGCGTCCCTATCCGATAGTATTAATGTTTATCCCCCAACGCTGTATGTGAATATCTCCATGTGGCCTCAGCCAAAATGGACTTACCAATATGTTAACTTGTTGTTTCTCTAAATGCAATCTTTCCCGCCAGGAAAAAGCGAAGGTTTGAGTTTTACATTTGAAACTCTCTTCTTGCTGCTCTTTGAGATGTTGAGTCTTTGTGTCCTTGTGTTGCCCTGGATTTTTGACCTGTTTGAATGGTTTGAAACTCTCTGTCTGCAGCTGTCCACTGGGTCTCGCAAAGAGTAGAAAGCAATTGCCTCTTTGTCCTTCCCTCTTTAGGAACATCCCAGACCCAAATACGAAACGATTCTCCTTCAGAAGAGGCAGAGGAAGAAGAAAAATAAAAAGAACAAAAATGAGGTGGGCGGGCCGTCTTTACCATTTTTTAATGTGCTCTATGCATTATGCATTTCATTAATGGCTGACTTAAAAAGATCTAAATATATTTCCTTTTGGCTTCTGGCTTAATATGCAAATGCTATATTGAAAAGAGTCAAAAAGGGAACTGCCATGGTTGTGGGGGAGTAAAAGGGGGTGCCAAATGCTGTGGGCCTTTTTTTGCACAGCCTTCTCATCATGCACTTCTCTGGCCTGAAGCATTTGGCACTGGCGCTTTGGGGCTTCGTAGGCTATGCTTTGCGTTGGTGATGCCCAAGAAAAAAGGAAGGCATGTAGATCCGGTTTGGTGTCCCAACAGCTGACATTTGCTTTAGCAAGAGTCTTGCTCTCTTTCGCCAGCGATTGAGTGACGGTTCAGATCTGTGTGTTCCAGCCTGAGAGAGGTGTGGACGAGAGCGGGGAACTGGGGAAGGACAAATGGAGGCAGAGGTTACTGTCAGCCATGGCAGCTGGGAATCCGGTAAATGGTGCTCTCTTTCTCTCCCTCTCTTATTCTCGCCTCCATCTCTCCAGAGCCTTGTTTCCACCTGCTTGTGTTACAGTTTCTATATTACACTCCCTAGTTGTAAGGTTTTTTCCCCTTTTCAAAACTGTGCAACAGCATACTGACCCAGCAGTCTAGCTCCTTCTTTATTTTGAAAGTTTTCCGGCCATTTAAGGCAAGACACTGTAGGCAGTTTATTTTTGTGCACTGTTTGCGTTATTTCAGACTAGTGGAAAGAAAATATATAAACACTTTATAGTGTTTATTTGTTGCACTTCATCTGTTGCATAGATTTCATAATCTAGTGTTTTCTGACTTATAGTGTAAGAAAAAGGCATATTAAAAACATCCTCTGTAAAACAAAGTAATTTGAACCTATAAGAAGTGAATTTTGACATTGGCTTTCTCCAGTGTTCAGATTTCTGATCTAAAAAATAATGCAAATAAATTAGATAGTAATTGAAGGTGCTTTACATATAAGATAACAATAAAGATGCATAATCACAGATGCATAAGAAATAAAATTAGCATGAATAAGTACTATTTGTATAAATAAAAGCAAAGAAAATTATTATAAGGATTAAAAGTATATTTAAATGGATTAAAACGTCAAACGTCATTGATACAGCATTTCGGAAAACTCATTTTTGTTAAATCCTTAAATCCTTTATTCTTAATGCAATCAATAAACCTAGGAAATATGGTGATAATCTTACATTCACCTTGGATGTGTTGCCTTAAACTGTCTCTGTGCTGTAATCCTTCTCTTTATGCCCTCTATTCTATTAGCATTTCCTGCCAATAACTTTGAAAGAAGACTTACAGCTCATTTGCACATGCACAGATGCATATTTAGTGAGAGAATTTGAGCCTGTTTAATTTGTAAATGGCCCATGTGTCTGTCAGAGGGGCTCAGCTGGGTGGGGTGGTCATAGCGGGGTCGTCGTCATGAGCAATACGGCCGTCTCTCACTGCCGTAATCCTCTTGCTGTTGGACGGTGCATGTTGGGCTAATACAATTAGATCTCTCAATTTGCTCTGTTGGTTTCACGTAACTGAACATTAGACACAGTGTAACAACATTAAAGGTTTCTTGTCCATTTGCATAAGGTGAAGTGTAATGTCATCATTGTGGTCTGTTCAGTTGTAAATGCCAGCGATCGCTGCTGTGTGTAAAAAGCATATGTTCAGTAAATAAATATGTTTTCCAGGAAGTTGTCATTTGTTCACACACAAGGTGTGAGCCTCAGAGATTTGAGCATTTCGTTTGGAAAAAGTAGGTTGTGCTTGTCTGTTTAACATTACTGCTTGGGGCCGTTGTCTTGCATCAAATGCAATTAGGCAAATTAGCCCAATAAATTAGGACTTATTAGTTGATACATGATGTGGCTTGTAAATTTGTACGTGGCATCCGTAATTTAGTTTCTCTCTGTGTGTGCGTCGTGTTGTGCTTGTCCAACTGTGTCAGTAGTTCAAGCTTCTTAAGGTTTCACAGGGTTTGTAGAACATTAATCCTGGTCTAAAGTCAAGCCTTGGCTCACTGAGGGTTTTTTGGTCTTAAAGATTAGTTTTAAGAAATATAATAGTAAAAATATAATAAAAAAGTCTGATGGGAGTTAAAGTGCTTACCAGGCTGCTACAATAAGAGATTACATCAAAAGTCACTGGATTTGCTCAAAACTGTAGGAAGTCTGTAGGAAGTAAACAACATATGCTTCATTGGATTCATGTTGGATTTCATCTGTCTTATGTCTTTCCCACTGGAAAAAAATTATGAAAAGTTCAGCTAAAATATTAGCAGTTGCTATGACCTTTATGATGCTCTCTAGACTCATTGTGCATCCATAGTCCAAAGTCCTCATTAAAACTTGTTCAGCACAGGAGGCGTAATGTAATGGCATACTTTCAAACAGATCAGTGACCCCTGAACTAACGTGTTGCCTATTTTTTGTTTTTTGGGCCTTTGTGTCCAAGAATCACAGATTTTCATCCATCACTCGCATTATGGTGCTTTTTCTCATTCTTATGTTTAGCTTCTCTGTCCCAGATATCATGGCCCACGGTCAGTCCTGACCTAGATGTTTTGCAGAACCTTAAATTAGGACTACACATCCTAATGACTTAATTCAAAACAGTCTGAACTTCAGATCACTGCAGTTTGGATCGGCCAGACATCGTAAAGAAGGCAATTTCTGCTTAATCTTCATGTTGGTAAAAGAAACACATGGTAGTTAAGCCATTATTACTATTCAGCACATACTCACTGTAAAGCAAATAAGCAACACTCCCAAGGATCTAGATGATGCTCATCAATTTCTGGTAGTGCTGTCGTGGTGGAAAAACCACGGCCCACAGGATTTTGTGACGGAGCACTGACAGACCTCCCCATGTTTCTCACAGCTCATATGGATTACCACAAAACCCCAAAAACCGTCTGAATAAAGCAAAAATGCTGGAACGGCAGTAAGGCTGGTGGAAACCTCCATATCACTCATTTAAAAGGGCCACATGTGTACGGTTTGGGATGACTGTGAAGTGAGCGGTTGATGAAGGGCATTGAGTTCAGGGAGTTGGAAAAAGAATGTGTCTGTTTATTTTACTTGACATACATGCTGATTTAAAGTGTGAACATTTCTGCAAGAGACTTCTTGTTATACAGTTTAGTGCAGTTTGCTACACAGACTGACCAGCAGAGCGCACTAGACTCCAGTGCGTTTGTGTTTGTGCGCAAGGGTGTATGTATGTGTCCGCCCATGCCGGGCTAAACGCCAAACCTCTAAACCTCCAAGTCCTCACATCTCCATGGAGACACAGACACTCAAATCCCACTCCCTCATACGCTTGGTTGGGTCTGTTCTTATCTTTGACTCTTTAAAAGCCTTTATCGCATAACTATGTCATCTTGGCAGCTATCTTTAGGACACATTAGTGACGTTTGTTAATAAAATGCAGCCCACCCTTTGCACGGCTAATTTTAGAGCAAAATGTTTTTTATCACCTCCAGAAGCAAAGTCAGGGAACATTTCTCATTATCTTTGAGGCTGAGTAGGAGAAGAAGATCAAATGTTTGAACTCTGACCGAGTTGTTATTTGTGCATTTTTAATGCAGATTTATTAAATTCCATTCACTCTGGAATAAAACCATAAAAGATTGTGTCATGAAGTAAGTACAGTAAGATAAAGGCAATAGAAAGTAAAAAAGACATTCTTCAGGACACCCATTTATGGTTCTTCTGGTGTCCGATATCAGATTTACCTGCCCACAAATGTCATGTAAATCCCTGTATGCTGAATATCCATAAAGCAAGATAAATTAAGAAACAAAACTATGTAAGATAACAACCCTTGTTAGAATATATCTTGAATGGTTTGTTTTTGCTGCCTAATTGGCAGATTCTTTGTCTTTTAAGCATAAACCTCTTTAATTATACTAAAAATAAATCATGCAATAAATAACAAAACACTTAAAATCTAATGCAATTCTTATGCAAGGAGAGCTTGCTTAGTTTTTTGTTATGTGAATGTTTTTTTCGGATATTATGTCACATAAAACCCTTTATGCTGTATATCTATAAAGCAAGATGAATTTACTTAAGAAGCAAAACTTTGTAAAATAATAAGCCTTGTATCCAAAGTATATACAGATTTTATGTACCTAATTGCCAAATTATTTGTCTTTGAAAACACTATCTTAAAATAAGTAATAAAACTCTTGAGCAATTCTCATTCAAGGAGAGTTTAGTTTGCTTGCTGTAAGTGTGCATGATGAAGGATTTTTCTGATTTTATTAGCGCTGATATCGAAGTCTGAGCAGGAAGTCTGGGACATTTAATACACAATGTTGCATAATTACATTTTCCATCCATCCTTAGATGTCATTCGTTCCACATTTAATCTATGGCCTGGTGCGTTCCTGCTCAAGCTGTTTATTAGAAAGATCACGCTGATCCGAAGCATGTAGGTTCCTTTGTGTGTAATCCTGGTCCGGTGGTTGTCTCAGATCAGAGCACAGAGCTGGAAGGAGATGAGAGTGTGGTTTAAAGGGATTTCAGATCTGTCAGATGGGGCTCACGTCACATTTTTTCCTTCTGTACCCAGCGCCCAAAAGACAATCTTCTGTCAAGCCTCTCTTAATGGACCTTCGCCTGTGTTAAAGACCATAAAAGCTATTTTTTTTCAGTCCACCAGCCTAAAATATTCTCTAGTAGGCTGTGTGTGTTTTTAACACAAATGCAGTGGTTTCTGGTCTGTATATGTGGTGGCTTATATGATCTTGTTTGCTAGCGTGGGCACTGGTGTGGTTCCGGTGCTAGTTCTCTTGCATCTTTGGCTTACAGTACATTCGGAGGGTGGGGGGCTGAGAAAACGGGGCGTACGGTGACGTCAATGAGAACACGGCATTTCTGCAAAGCAACATATGGCTGTGGAGGAAATCCCCACACTGGTGATCCTGTCACTAATTTCCCAAAGGGCTTAGCGCGGGCCCGCTGGGACATTTGTGTGTTGTCCGACTGAGTATGTGTGTGTTTCTGAGAGCGTGTGGCGATCATGCGCTAACAAAACCAGAGCCCTTTGACATTTGGTTGATCAATGCGATGTCAGGTTGACATGAAGTCTAATCAGTGAAAGATTTAGTATTTTTATGTAAAGAAAGGTTCCAAAAGATTTTTGCAAAGATTCCATAGAAGAACCATTTTGGTCTCCATAAGCACATTTCAATGATTTTTTTCTCAGTTTGAAGAACAGTTTAAAAATCTAAAGAACATACAGTGAAATTATTTCTGCAATAAACTACTAG